>JANHFL010002566.1:43632-55790 GCA_032468155.1 Oxyrhabdium leporinum | reverse complement strand
TGAAACTATTCACCGACCTGCCGTGTATTCTAAGTGGGAAAAAAAAAGACTATTCCAGATGGCATGTTGGCCCAATGCGTGATGTCATTTTTCTCGTCTCCTTCAACCTTTTGGGTCCTGTCCCAAGAGCCGTCACACCATTCTCAGTTCTCTGTCTGTTATTCTTTTCAATGTATTGTTCGAAGACACAAAAAAGAAAGTATATAATTAGCATTTTTCACTAGGCTGGAGAACATCCAGCAGGTATGGAGGACACTGGATGGTATTTATGAATGAGTGTCATAATTTTGACAGGTTGATGAATTAACATGCCTATTCAACTAACTCAGGAAAGCGGTTGTGTGGGCTGGTCAGTCCAAATTCCTGTGGTTTGTGGTCACATCAGACATAAATTTGGATTGTTCTTCATTTATCTTTATCAGAGATGCATAGTTGAACTATATAGTTAAACTTGCACTATAATGCTGAGTATTCTAATGATAAATAAATGTGTGGCATTTATATAGATTTTGTTGAATTACTTTTCACTCATTTCAGAATCTGATACATTTACAGTGAAAATTAAATTTAAAGTAGAGGTGTAACATTTCTGGAGATTGAATCCAGCGGATCACTACTTTTTCCCCATGTTATTTGCCCACAATTATTATTTTTTTAAAAAAATATTAAAATAGATGTGCCATTCCTTTTTAGTAGCTTTTAATTTTGTTACTTTAAAAGCATAGTGTGTATTGATTCACATGTAACATTATCATCTTCTGTAAGTTGATTAAATGTGAAAGTATAATTTAGTGAGACAGTCACTTCTTGTATTAATTGAATTTATTTTAAAATGCCTTTTGTTACAAACAGAACTGAAGAACACCTGTGGTCTCTTAATGTTGTCACTATGACAAATTAGCAAAAAATAAAGTTGAAGATAGATAACACCATCAACATGATAATAAAAACAGATTGATGTATTCTGCTCCTAGACTCTTCCACATTTTAAGATTTTAGAAAAAGCTCAGGAAAGATTAAGCAATCCTTTCATTATTCTGTTCTGCAACAGCAGTGAAGGAATGATTTTTCAATATTTTCATTTTATCTTCAGATCCAAATTCTGCATTGGCTTAGTTAACCGCAGCAACTAAATCATAATATGACTTGCTTCATTTTGGCTTGGCACCAAATCTGGATTCTTCCAGATTATAAAACATGGTTTATAACGTGACATACTAATTGAATTAGAAGTTATTTGTGATTCATTCAGCAGATCATGGTTCAGCAATCAAAATTTACTGTGAAGTATGGACCCTAAAGTATCTAAACTCAACATTACTGAGTATCTAAACTCAACATTACTTCTAACCTCAGGGAATAAGATACTTTATAAATCATATTTTGAAATTTGGGTGGGATTGGTGGAAAGGTGGGATTGGACATAACATTAAATTGTTGTTAGTAAAAACAAAAAAAAAATATGATCTGTACAAGAAAAAAGGACAAAACCAAGCCATAGTTTGGGATTGTATCCAAGTAAATTTTACTGACTTACTAATAGTAGGACAATACTCTATTGTCACTGTTCATAAGACAACTGAAACAAAAGTTAGGTTATTTTTAAGCTAATTTTTACAGGTTCTTAAATATTATTAGCTTGAAGAACAAGCTTGAAGGTATGTGTATAATATTGTTTGAAGATACTTCAAGCATTTTTGAGCTTCCTAGTTTCAGTTGTATACATAAAATTGTATTGTGGCCGAATTGGCAAAAAAATCCCCTCAGGACTGTGTTGATTGGAAGAGACTTCATCCTGCAGTGGCTGGACAATGGCTAAAATGAGGATGATGACATAAATTGTACATAAATAAAGAGCAATTGTAAACATTTGATAAAGATATGATCACCAACATCCAATAACACATATGGGATAAGAAGAAAAATGGTAAAATGGCCTTGAAGATGCTTTTGACTTCATAATGGGTCTATGAAGGTTTCTTAAAAAAAAACCTCTTTCCAATCTGAATCTCAGTTGCAAGGAAATAGGATATATTGACTTTTGTCTAAAGACTTACTTGTGGGTTGAGAACAGCTAGAAAGATTAGACCTTGGATTACTTTTCTTCAAATTCAGTCCTCATCTCAAAGAACCAGAGCTGAGAGAATGAGAACAAAGCATCACTCCAAAAGACCTAGTTCGCTTCCAAACGTTTCTATATGCTAAATCTATTTTGAAAGCAATCAAAAACACGTTAAAAGTCATTCAGAAATTGTGCGGTCTCACTATGCATTCCTGTATTTCAACACCAACACAGAAGCACATTAACTGGTTAGCGTCACTTAGGGAATACAGATAATCCTCAATTTATGACTACAATTGGGCCCAAAATTACTGTTGTTAAGTGAGACATTTGTTAAGTTTCCCCCAATTTTACGACCTTTCTGGCCACCGTTGTTAAGCGAATCACTGATAAGTTACTAACTGGAGTTGTTAAGTGAATCTGGCTTCGCCATTGACTTTCTTTGTCAGAAGGTCGCAAAAGGGGATCACATGACCCTGGGACACTGCAATGGTCATAAATATGAGCCAGCTGCCAAGCATCTGAATTTTGATGACAGGACCATGGGGATGCTGCAATGTTCATAAGTGTGAAAAAGGGTCGGGAGTCACTTTTTTTTTCAGTGCCGTTGTAAATTTAAGTTGAGGACTGCCTGTATAAAGAATCTGAAAGTCCATTCTGTTAGACTAGAACTGTGTGTCAGAATAAAACAAGAAGCAAAAGAAGAGTTAAAAAAAGAAGAAGAAGAAGAAGAAAAATTGGGACATGTCCTATCCGACAAGGGAAGGCTCTTCATTTGGTTAAATTACAGGATGGTCTTTAAAATGAGTTTTTTGGGGGGCCAGGAAGGTGAGAATGAGCGAAGGAGAATAGGAAATGAGGGGAGGATGGTCATTGTGCATGAGAATACAAATTGAGATCGGTGGTGTATAATGTTACTTCGCTACGAGCCATGTTACCTAAATGCCACCTTCCGTAGCATCAGCAGTTTTTTGCAGCTTTAACTTTACCAATGCCCTTGATGAGGTGCAGAGTTGTCAGTATTCTCGTAAAATCCCCTCCACAAAGACTTATTCGGTTTCCCTTTATTTCCTTAAGTGAACATCTGTCTAATTGTTCACCTCCATTGCTTTAGTGCTTTCCTCGTGCTTTCTCTCTTTCCAGACAATAAACTTTATTTTCTTCATAAGAATTCCGTCTACGCAAGGTTATTAGGGAGCTCGTTGGCACCTTTTAATTTCTGGATGCTTTCCAGGAAGACCTTTTTTTGCAGTAATTCCAATAGGTTGTACAGTGGTTTGTGCAACATAGCGAGGCACTGTGTTCAGGTGTCTTTTTTTTTTCTTTTTTCTTTTAAAAAAACCGTTGCCTTCTGTTTATAAACATCTGTTGAGAAAATGTTTCTGATGAAGCTTTCCTGTTCCCGAAATCATTGTATTTTTGGACATATCAGTTTTAAGGAACTGCAGTTTGTGAAAGGTGGAAATTTAGATACTGTACAGTGAATGGAACAGAATACAGTGCTTTAGTAATGACTAAGATTACCGGCTGATGTTGGATTCACAGCACAAAGGTATTGAAAGGTTTATCTATAAATAAGGAACTTTGCACTTTGAATCCAACATCAGCTAGAAATTCTCTGGGCAAAGCAGCCTTTCTCAGCTTCCCGTCTTCAAAAGCGCAGAATGGGGTGGAGATATTAATTAATCATGCAAGCTGGCTGTGGAGGTCACAAGCATCTATAGCTCATTCAGTGTTGTTATTGCTAAAATGGAATATAGCAAAGTACAGTCTAGATAACTGAGGGAAGCACCTTTGATCTAACACAATGGGATACAAAGAAGAAGAAGAAAAAAAACATGCTCAGAAGAATTATGAACCGGAGGATACCAATGTGGATCCTTTCCACAAACTGAATTATCCCCACAAATGAAAGGGATTTGATTCGTTGTTTATTGTTAGTAATCCATTCATTTCTCATTTGGAGTTGCTTGTTCTACGTACACATATTTATTAGGATAGTTGAGCTAAAACATATGCTGGGGATCTACATATTAAGCTTGGATTAATCCAACATTAGAATAAATTCTTCCACCACAGGAGAAGGCAATACACAGCCTCTATTATGCTTTAGTTAGAACTAACTGATGAATCTCATTCACATAAGATATAGCGTAATTGTTTCATCTTTTGGTTATCCCAAAGGTGCTTTTCCAAAAGGCAGTTGAACTTTCTTGATTTTTTTCCTTGTAAATAGTTTCACTTCTCATCCAAGAAGTGAAATGTTTTCAAGGAAACATTTGGGACAACGATGGTTGAGAATGTCCATAGACATTTTACATGTTGGTTACAAATCCATAACCAATGTTATGGACAGTCTGGGTTTCCAGAGCCCTTTAAATAAACCAGTTCAATGTATGAATATGGAGAATGCTCTTTTATGTAATATTCTAATCTCCAAACTGTCTGTTTCAAGATGTGGTCTTCCTCGAAAAAAGCTTGAATGTCTGATCAGCATTCCAGTGGACCCCGGAATATTCACAATGGGCTTTTTCAGAATCAAAATGTTTGGCATATATCAAGTCATTTTAAATTATGATTCCAGTTTAGTGTAGTGGTTAAGGACTAGGAACCAGGACACTGTGAGTTCTAGTCCTGCCTTTGACATGAAGCCAGTTGGGTGATCTTAGCCAGCCCCTCTCCTTATCCCTAGGAAAGAAGAAATGGCAAACCACTTATGAAAAATCTTACCAAAAAACCTGCAAAGACTAGATAGGGCAGTTACCAGGAGCCATCACTGGCTCGAGGGGACAGGTATGCAAAACAAACTAATTTTAAAACTCTATTTCAGAATTTTAAAACAAAAGCAGGGCAACAATAAACAAAACAACACTAGAACTTTTATTAATCTTTGTGCTCCATATGTGGCTTACTCAGTGATAGAGTCAGAAAAATCTTCATTTTTAAAAAATATATAGAACAGCCCATAGTGATAGCTTAGGAAAAATGTACGTGTGATGCAACATGCATTAAAAAACAAACAAACGAAGACTAAGGTTGTGCTACACTCTGAATCTAGTTTCTAGCAATGGAAGCTGCCCATGTACTATCTTAGAGATAGTACTTTGTGCCACATATAATCTTGATTTCCCTCCAACCCCCATTGTAATAAATAAATGTTTGGGCTTCCCTGGGGGGAAAAAAAAGAGAAGAAGATAGTGGTTACTATATAATAAAAATGAACCACTTGTCATCACTGCAGCTGACATTTATCAGCCTATTTGTAGGTGCTCTTTCTTTCTCTGTGTATAATATAGAACATAATTTGTCACTTTGTAAATACATTCCACTCTAAATCCCTGCCAGCATCTGTTAGAGTTTGAAGGATTAATGTGCAATGCAGCGCACGCCTGTGCTTTCAGGCAAAAACATTGCATCAAATCATGAACCCTGGGAAGAGGGAGGAAAAAAGAGAGAGCTGGAGAGCCCCTTTCATATTTGGTTAAACATATTTGTCCTTTGGACATGCTCCAATCTATACTTGTCATCTGCAGAAGTGCTATTCAGTGTCTCTACAGCTGGGAAACCTCTCCGTTTCCACCAATTGCAAGAAAATTGGTTCCCTTGTCTTCTGCATACGTCCAGCTAGCCAGCCTGCCTTTCATTGAATTAATTCTTTGAGAAGCCGAACACCTTGCATTTTCCAAAGGTTTAAAATGGTTTTATACAGGGTTGTTGTTCTTCTTTTAATTCTAGAGTGCGTGCAAGGAGTTAAGGAACAGACACAGCAGAGCCACCAGTATAATTCTACATGTCTTTCAGAGCGTATGGGTGGGAATCTAGAGTTAGCCTGATGAGTAGCCGTGTTTTTCAGGAATAAACCATGATGGCTTTTCCATTCCAGTCAAGGAGAACTGGCTTGAAGGGTACCTAATGTTACATGCAATGGCAGCTTCACAGAAATCCCTTAGTACTATTTTATTGGCAAGCAGTACTTTGGTTTATTTTAGTTTATAATACTACTAATATTTTACTTTATAATGGTACTTTGTAAAAAAAATAAAAACCTTAAAATTGGGAAAGAGATACCCATCAATTTTAAAACCTATCTTGTGGAAGTGAGACTTAGTTCTCTCAAATATGACCATTGGAGAAAGAAGGAACAAACCAGACCTGTTTGTGGTATGGAGTTCAGTGCTCCATAATTCTATGAGGCTACATTCAAGAACACTATTTTAACGTAATATAATATTACTATGAAGATTATTCTGTTTTACATGATATACATTTCTTTAAAAGCATTTTGCTAGCCGGGGATAATCACCAAAATAAAAATGCAGTGCTGTGGCTCATTATAGACTATGTAATCTAAATTTAATTGGTCTATATCTATTTTATTCCCCCCCCCTTTAAATATGGCTGGAAATATGTCTTAGTGGTACTTTACTTAAGATATTGATTAAAAATAAGCGACTGATAAAAATACTGTCCCACATGTGCTGAGTTTTGTTGGGTTCCACCGTGTGAAACCCTAATAGTTGAACGAGACCTTGAAAACGATGAAGATAACATCTATACTATCATTTAGTCTTTGGGAAAGGAAGATTGCGGTTCTGCTTGATGTTTCTTGGAGAACATCATTGCTTTTTTAGTGGTGGACAAGATGGATCTGAAGAAATAGGTTCATCCCGTGAATAGTCCACTGTGAACCTCCCAGTGTCATAAAGATATTAGGTATCAGCTACCAAAACTGCTTGCCAAGCTGTTGTTCAGCAGGCTCGTGTTGTTTCTAAAATACTCCACGCAAAATGTGAAGTGTCTTTTAGAAAAATAGTCGGGGCATTGAAGAAAACAAGAAAAATGAGCCCGGAATTATTCCGTCCACTAAAGCCTCTAATGTACCTCAGTAAGTTATCTCAGCTGCGGTGAAGGAACCGATTTCAGAAGCTGATCCAAGGTATCTTCAGTTGGCCTGAACATATTTGCACCATCTGATTCATGTGCCCCCCACACAGAGAACCGAAAGGTAATCTCTTCAACTTCAGAAACACACGCATGGCTTAGAAAGCCTGCCAGACATAAATACGTAGCAAGGGCATGCATTAGGGATTACAATATTTACAGTCCCAAACTGAAATGAAAGCATTTCCTTGTTTTCATCCGTCTTGCAAGCAATCATGATCACGACCTACCGCAATCGCTTCTTGGCTGTAAGAACAAATGCCTCAAAATCGCCACGTGTTATTCTAATGGTACACTTCAGTCTGGGTTTCACGCTTTTCTGCTTCAAGTCTTTTAGGCTTGGTGTCCGCTCAACTTGTATTCTTACGGGTTTATCTATATAGAAGCTATTTGACATCAAATTCCCCTTGGCTTCCACACCCGTCTTTGCAGCTTTTCCTTCTTAAACACATTTCAGCTCTTGAACGATAAATATAATTTCCTTCCGTCTTTCCTTCTCTGTTTCCCAGATGTAGGTGACTGGAATTTGTTTTATTAAACTGGAGGACAAGCTTTCTTCTCCACTCCTCAAAAGAGACATGTTTGAGTGGTGTACTATTTAGGATTTACTTTGGGGTGGTGGGTGAGGGAGGAGAGTAAGTCAGGGTGGGTGCATGGACTAAAGCTTTTAAATACCTGAAAATGTACCCTGCCTATCCATGGAGAATATAATTATGTACTAAATTAGCTAATGTCCACTCTGTGCTTTTTAAAAGTACATCTTACATTTCCTCTGCTGCCTTCCACCAGCACTTATATAAGTTATAGGAACTGCAGTTTATTTATTAAGAGTCTTCAACTGTGTATAAAACTCTAAGCAGACCAAGTAATGGTATTTGCTGAAGGATTCTTTATCATGTGAATTTACCTTTAGTCATCTATTATTTATTTCAGCTCTTTTATATGCCATTATAATAAATATTATGACAGAAAGCTTTTATGCTTCAACTTATTATAGTTCTCTTCCCTTCTTTGCAGTCCTTCAGGAAAATGTAACCACACTTTACCTATATTTAATGTAAATCATCCCTTGCATTAGAATGAAAAATACCTATGAAAAAGGCTCCTTCAGTGTCGAGACATAAATGCACCATCATGTTTACTGCCAAACTACTGTAGCATGCAGTGTTCATTTTTAAACAATCTTTAAGCTGTAAACTGAATACATTGCCTATTATGAAATTGCTAGCTTTCGGAGTGTTTTAACTTTTCTGGTTAAAACTTCTGGCTCGATAAGCATTTTTCTAAGCATGAGCACAAAATATTGCCAATTATATTCTAAACAGTTTTAATAGAGTTGCTCTATGTAAACACAGAATGTTTTTGGAATTAAATGAGAATGTTTTCTATAGTGCCTATACTTCCTAGCATTGGGAGGGTTGGGGATGCTGGAGGACAATAGCTACAAACTGTGTGTAAGAATTAAATTTGATTTTGCATATCATCAATCATGTAGTAAACAAACAAACCTCCTTGAATGAATGTTTTCCTTTGGCAATGCATTTCACTTTGATAAAGAATAGTGATTTAATGAAGAAGATGTAATTAAATATGGCATTCATTTAGTGAGCAATTCAAGTCCACAGAAAGTGGAGCCATAACGAACTGAGTAATTTTCCTTAATGCTATCATGTACTAATGTCACTAACTTTCTAGAACGTAACATAAGGAAAATAATATTTCATGATCATGTATGGATCATTGATCCTCTATGGCTGGACAACTTACACTTTTAGGATCTAGGAAGCTCCCAGAATCTCTGCAACTCTCTGATGTCAGACCTGCAATCTGCTAGTAGATTCTCCAAGCAGTGGGGTGGTAAACTTGCCCACATTACTGATTTCACCTCCAAAGAATGTTAAATATGGCATATTTGGAGGTGTTCAGTGCAAATAGATTCATTATGGTCACCAGGAATGAAAGATGAATGGTAGATGGAGGAGGAGGTTGACCAATTTTTACCTCCCTGAATGGCATTAGATCTCCTCTATCTGTAAGCTGCCTAAGGTTGCTTGGAATTATGGGATAGGTGCCATACAGACAAATGAATGAATGAATGAATGAATGAATGAATGAATGAATGAATAGTGGGATCTGTCCAAGGACCCATCAGAAGATTTCAGCAGACACCCAACCATGCACGTGAGCATCATGACAGTCATGGGTTTCAATGTTGCAGCGATAAAAATATAAATATTTGTGTGTGTGCGTGTGTCTGTGTGTGTGTATATATATAATCCTTCCATTTCCCAGTGGTCAGTTAGAATTAAAGAAACTTCTTGGATGAGAAGCAAAAGGTTTTCAAAGAAAAAAAAATCAAGAAAGTCCAGTTGCCTTTTGGAAAAAGCACCTTTGGGACAACCATGACCTGGATGATTGAGAATCTTCATAGATAGTTGCAGCTGTAGCTAAAAAAGCAGATGTGTAGTCTATGCTACCATCATAAACATCTAATTGAATATAACTAGCACAGTTGTGTTCAGTAATATGTTCCCACATTTTAGAAGAGTGTTTGTAGCCCAGTTCAAAGGTAAAAGCTAAATTTAAGCGGAATATTAGATGCTTGAGTTTATATATTCTTTTTCTTCATTTCCTCTGGTTATGTGAAGATAAGACACATTCATTCCTGCTTTTATGTGCACCAAACAAGAGTGGTGACTCAAGAAGTGCTTTGATAACAATCTGGAATAGCTCGTTAAAAGGAGTGAGCATTTTTGATCTGTGTGGTTATGGTCAGAATTGAAGAGTGAACGAACAAGGTAATTTATCAGAAAGAAACGAACCCATGATTTAAATGAACCTTTCTACAAAACTTTCCAAGTCCACCCTGCTGATTTTCCCCTTAAAGTTACTTGATTATTAAATGATGATGAAACTGCATCACTTTCCCACAAGTGGTACATGTACACATGCATGCAGATAGCTACATGTATTTTATTATTCATCTTGTTCTATAGAAGGATATGGCTTAAAACAAGCTTCTTTTAACCTTTCTTATATTATTCCCAGTAGCACTATATTTAGTAGAAAACTGTTTCAACAGTTACGTTCAGTGGAGTTTGCATAGGAAAACTTTGTGGGGACATCTCTGTAGGATGCCCTATTGCCCTAGGACAGGGTGTCAAACTCAAGGCCCACAGGCCAGATCCGGCCTCCAGGGTGGTTAAATGTAGCCTGTGGGCCGCCCTGGAAACAGCAGATCTGTGGCCCTTCCGAGCTCCATTTTCACTGGCAGAGGGTTGCAGGAGGCCGTCCCAGCCAAAAACGGAGCTCGGGAGCCCGTTTTCACTGGTAGAGCACTTAGGCCGCCACAGGCGCCCCCCGATACAAGTGACGTCAAGCTGGCCATGCCCCCCACAGCCCCCCTGAGGTCAAATACAACCCTAATGCAGTCCTCAATGAAATCAAGTTTTACCCTTGCCCTAGGATAATCTAGCCTCTTAATCTGGATAGTAATTTCTAAAGGATATCTAGGTACAAAAGAGCTGTAGAGGCACACATCTGTAGACCACAATGTTTATTAAAATACCACCATTTAAGACTTAACACAAAACACCACGTAATAATAAAACAATATGGGATGAAATTGTAAGTGTTATCTGTACAATAACCGTATGACATTAGCAGGGAATTTGAAGGACGCTGTTAAGTCATCTCTTTTTAAATTACGGATTATAGATTACTGTTTCTATTATAAACCTGAAATATTGAAAAAGTTAAAAGTACAAGAAAAAAAAATAAAAAAAAATAAAGAAAGCTACAAATAAGAGGCTTCTGATCTTCATAGCAGTTATAAGTACACTTATATTTTAACCTTTTTTCTCTAAGGTTACATCACGACTCTCTTCCTTCTATAATCTATCCTCTCTAAACATAAAAAAAAAAATTATGCAAAAAGTCCATAAGGGCTATTAAATTGTTATATTACGCTGCTCAATGATCAAATAAAAATGTATTGATTGATTAAACCATTACAGTTTTGTTTTGTTTTTTTTGCTACAAAGAGCAACAATAAGACTCAAAATAATAGTTTAAAAATATACTAGTTTTTATGAATAAGGAGAACAGCTTGTAAACGTAAGTTAATGAGGGGTTAAAAAAAGCCAGATTTGTGAAGATTTAATGACATTTTTTTACTATATAGGCCAGTGGTCATTGTATGTGTTTCTGTCTTTATCATTTATGTATGTTCATGAATGGTACCCTAGAAACTGTCATTGTTATTTTTATTATGATTTGAATGTGTGACCTTTCAAATCTTTCTACTTAAGGCGCTTGAGAAATAGTCCCACAGAAGGTGGTGGTTCTTTTAACCTTTGTTGTGCTAAATCTACAAAGCTGTAGAAATTCAGATTAATTTAACAGTTGGGGAGGGGGGGAAAAAGAACCCTAGCTGTCTTTACAATAGAAAGGGTTTTATTTTTTCCGAGTAAGCAGGGGTTCGGTTTATTACCCGAAATGTCAGACTGCAAACCATATTCATAGCTTGGATAATCTATACATTTCCAAGTTACCCATTTGTTGATCTTTCTTTTTTTTTTCTTCCATATTTGTATTCTTTCTCAAGCGCAGCTTCTTTTTCTCGAGTTCTAACTTGTGGAAGGAGTAAAGGAGGTAGCAACACCCAAGCAGACACTCATTCGCTTTCTATTCCCTTCATAATATCGCAAATGCTGTCTCTTAGGTTTCAAAACCAGCAGGAGAGACCTGCAACGTTGCCCAGAATGTGCAAAAGCATTACCTGAGTAATAGTGTGTGGACTTGAATCACTGTTCCCAAGAGCATGCTAAGTAACAGCTTGTGGTTTAATCTGTTGAACCGCTTGATGTTTTTTGACCCCTTGTTGTCCTTGTGTTTGTAGCAGCCGTTTTATTTTCTCCTTGGAGACGAGAACAGAGCGTTGTAACTTTTAAAGGAAAGAGAGAGAAGAGAGGGCATTTTTTCCCCCCCTTCTGCACCAGAAACCTGCTGGGTGGGTCTGTTTTGTGTATTGCAAAGTTGTTTTGGCCAAGTGCAGGCAGGATTGAGTTAGGATGATTGATGATGATGATGATGATGGTGATGATGATGATGATGATGATGATGATGATGATGATGATGATGATGATGATGATGA
>JANHFL010002566.1:9791-24125 GCA_032468155.1 Oxyrhabdium leporinum | reverse complement strand
AATAAACAAAGAGAACCAACCCCCCCCCCCCCCCCGCAAAAAACACTATGATTTATCTGTGGAACAAATGCTCAGAAACAAAGAAATGATGTTCACGATCAGTCTTTCCTATTCTGAACGCCTTTAGTTTAGGATGAACTGTATTCCCTACCATAGTTTGCTTTGGTTTGTGTGTTGCAATGCCTGGAGAATCCTAGATGTGGAACATTTGTCCAGACACAGCTTGCACAGAAGACAGTTTAACACGACAGGGCTGAGTTGTTGCACCACAAAAGTAGCCCAAATCAACTCAAGTCGACTAAGAAGTGATTGTTCCTCCAGCTTCATAATTATGGAAAGTTTTGATTTTAAGCCTTTTTCCTTGGCATATGTATCTCAGATCTTAACCACTACAATAGTTTATAGCATTAATATAGATCTAATGGGGATGACAGCAATAATAGTTATTTTAGTTTGAAGAGCTGCCGTATCAACTGAACTATTTTGTCTAATTCTGTTAGTTTTATGCAACTCGGATTCAAGCGCAGTGCTTCTGATTTTGACTTCTTTGTTCTGCTCAAGTGGTTGAGCTCATTATATAATGAGCTATGCTGGTCGGTGACCAAAATAAATATTTTGATTTGATTTGATATGCCATAGTCCAAATAATCACGGCAGTCTTCAAGCAACAGATGTTTCAGTTATTATCCTTGAACAAAATATGCTGGCTGACCCAAACCAAACTTTGATTCATTTTTTTAAAAAACCAAGACAAGTTGAATCTAACCCTAACCCTGAAAAAACCCTTTAACTCGTTAAAAAAAACCCAACACTAAAGTGGTCTCAAGTCTTCTCTCTAGGTTGTCTCAAGAGGCCATTAGTTCATACTGAACTAATAAAAGTTCCCATGTCAACAAAATGGTTTATTTTGATTCTAAATAATTTGGGAACATGGCTTGGGGTTGCGCATGAAACTTCTAAGCATGATCCTCAGCTTCTTGTGTTCCACAATAAATCAGAACAGAAACCTGTTGTGTATATAAAACTGGTGCCACCTCTATCGGCCCTTTGCTGTCTTAAATCTGATAAAAGTACAAATATTCAAATAAGGTAAGCTGCGTTATTAAATATTTGTTCGCATCAGTCCACACTCCTCTATCTTAAGGAAAAGAAGCTTGAATTTGCTTTGGAGAAAGTTGAAATATGGGGTTATCCAGGGTTTTTTGGGTTTTTTTGCTGGTCTCTTATACTTGTAATCATATATTGTAATTGTATCTTGTCTTTTCATCGCTTTCCCATTTGACATATATTTTCACTTGATGGGAATATGTTCAATAAGGCAAGGGCACAGCAGATAAGGCACAAAAGTTTGTGGGTAGGCATATACCATCGTTTCCCAGAATTTCTAAAATTAAAAAGTTAGGTCACTTAGAAGTTACTGTGCCATTTCTGTACTTAGCATTTCCATTTTTAGTTTCCTCCTGATTCTTCCCGTTTCTTGTTGGTATCTCCCCACCACCCAAGAGGGATTGTGTTCTTTCTCCCCTCAACACACACTTACAGATATTGAGTAAGTTTCAAATATTTAAGACTTACATTTATGTACCCTACAGCTCATCTTTTTTGCTATATACAAAAAAAGTATGTTGCTTACTTTTTGCCTGTAGTTTGTATTATACATTTGCAAAAAGAGTCTGAGAAGACAATCAGTTGCTGAAATGGAAAACAAACAATTATTTCTTAAGAAAAAAAGGGGGAAATGTTTACATTTTTAATAAACCAATTTCAGTTTATTTATGACATGTTACATTTGTTCAGTAAATACTTTAATTTTGTTTGCAAAGCTCACAATACTTGATACTGACACCCAAAGCAGAGAATTTTGCAAAAAACAGACTTTTGCAAAGATGTACTTTAATTTTAAACATTTGTGCATTAGGTAGCCATAGTATATCTCAAAATTTAAGCCAATAATTTCTTTCCCCTGTAAAATTAGTCTGCCATAAATGACATTAACTATTGAAACTGAACTCTGCCGTATAATTACAAAATATTTTTGTTCCAAATTGTCAGATTCATGAAAAACATGGGGTTGATGAACAACAAAGTTATGTCAAATTTCTAGTGGGAAAAAGAAGGGGAGGGAATACACCAGCCAACCAGTTTTACTTACTTGTTTTTAGAGGCTTTGATAGAAAAATCAGATGGTACAATTTCTCCTCTACGTAACAACTTCTCTCAGATGACATTCCTGCCTCCATTGTTGGCTGTTGTTCAAAAATGTCTAGAATATGAGTCATAGAAAAAATTATTTGCCATCGTTTGGACATGATTTGTTGGTTTGTGTTATAATTAAACCACATTATCTGTTGTACAAGAATTTAGTTTACTTACATAAGGATTTATGCGACATTGTTAGTTATATAATACTTCTATGGTGTCCTTCAATTTTGCATCATCAGTTGATTAGAGATTGGAAAGTTTAAGGTCTAGAAAAATCAGAGGAGAAAACCAAGAGAAAAGATAGATTTATCTGTGCCTCATCCCCTACTCAAGTTTTTTTTAAAAAATGTGTTGGAGAAAATAAGAAATTTTTTTCCCTCTTCTAAATTCAAAATTTTGTGGGAAAAGCAAAGATAACACCTCCTCATGCTTTCCTTTATAATGTCCTCTCTTTGGATCTGGAAGTCCCATTGAATCTAACTTTCTTCCACTAAGAAAAAAGTGTGTGTATGTGTGTATGTGTACATACATGTGTGTATGATTTATAGTATTATAATATTTTTAATTCATTGTTAAAGTGATCTTGCATCAAAATGCATACTGATGGGATTCATTCTATACATTTTATTGGAATAAGAACAATTGTGCCTGACCAATCAAGCAAATGGTTAAGTAAAGGTAATAGGTAATAGTAATTATTAATTAAATGATACTTGATTTTTCCTTGTTTTCATTTTAAAATAGGCAGGATTCCATATACTTTTATAGATATTCAAAATTTATCAAAGCTTGCTACCCGTTGCTTTCAGTGACACACCTGGGACTTCTTAATCTGTTTTATACCAGTGTTTTTCTTTTTGTTCCCTGTCCATAAAATGGCATCAATCAGTGCTTAGAAAGATTAGCAATTCCAGACACTGAATGCAAATATAAAAATAATCTGGCAGATGGATTCCTTCTTTCTTCCTACTTATTCTCAGTCTGCTTCCCGTGTCTCTCCTTTTAATGAACATGATGCAAAAATATATCAGGAGGAGCCACATAACATAATATTGCTCTATTCCACTTCTATCGGTACTTGTTCTAGCTCCAGCTGTATATTTAGGATATAGGATGACTACTCTGCTCCTAAAATAGAAGTTCATAAAGTCCACCTCCACTTCTATAAAGCTCCAGCTCCGTGAAACCTAGACCAGATCTTAGCCTGTGGTTGATTTTCAAACATCCAGTTTTTTCTCCTGCTTGAAATTGCAAAAAAATACAGGGATGTACACTACATGTAGTAATACTTGATTGGTCATAATGTTGCTCTAAGAGAAGAGCCTCCTCAGCTGTTGTGCCTACCATTTGGAATATTTTGCCTCCCAGAGTGTGGTCAACTCCAACCCTACTGATCTTCCGAAAGAGCTTAAAGATCTGGGTGTGCCAGCTGACTTTGGGCTCCAATGGAGGGATGTCCATAGGAGGTGGTTGATAGATTAACAACAGATCCCATTTCTCTCCCCCTCATTTTACTCCCGCCCATCCCATCTTTGAATTAGTGTGCTGTATTTGGATATTCACAGTATTTTGTTTATGTCTTTTAGCTTTTGTATAGTTTTTTTTTTTTAAAGATTGCAATCCACCCAGAGTCAGCCTGTGATAAGATGGCTGCTAATAAATTTTACAAATACATAAAAATAAATAAATAAATAAGGATGGGAAAGGTCACTCACTGTTTAGGCTTATGGTGAAGCAAGTTTCCATCCATTCCAAAACCATTTGACCAATAGGGATTCTCTATCAGGTCTCCCGAAGTCATGTTAAGCATGAGGTTACATACCAGTGATGACATAACATATCAGCCATGTTCTTCTATGCAATCTCAAATTGCATGTATCTGTCAGAAGGTCAGGAGAAGCCAAAGTCTAATGTTATAAAGTTTCTCAAACTCTGCTTGGTGCAGAGATATTTTTTTACCACTTCCTGATTTACAGTGGTCTTTATTTCTTCTCCTGCCATTTTTGAAAAGCTGCAATACCACTTGAAACCTTTCCCCCAGTCAGTTTCATGTGATAGCTTCTCTTTAATCATTTACATTCTGGGGAAAGTCAAATATTCCATAAGAAGCCAAAGTAATCTAGCTGAATGTATACTGTTTGTGCAGCTGGATATTTTATTTATTTGAAGTATTGAAAGAAGTCTCTTCTGACTTCACAGGGAAAAAAAAAGACGGCGAATAAACAGTAAGAAGGGCCAAGTAATCTGAGCCAGAAAGTTGCTTCTTTTAGAGCAAAGCCTTGACAAAATATTTTCCATGTTCCAGAAAAGAAGCAGAAAAGCTCAAAAGCTTCATAATGTTCTTACAGTATTGTTGGGGTCCCCCCCCTTTGGCTGTCCTTTAAATACAAGTATTGCAAAAGTGAAATGATTGTCCTGTTATATTTCATTCATAACATTCTCCTTTGGACAGTTGTAATAAACACATGGCATTTAAATAAGTTATTTTCTCCTTTTGGGGTATGGTGGTCATGTTATCTTATGACTACTGCCTTGCAATGCTTAAGTAATCCAACCTCATAGGGGTCTCGGTATGGTCTTTAAGGACCTTCTTGATGTTCCTCAACGACAATTTGACTATTATTGTGAAAACTGTAGCATGGAAGCCCATGAAAGCCACCAGAAACTCTGGCTTCACTAAATATCCCAGCAATTGTTTACCAACGTTGTTGGCTTCCCAACTGAATTCCTAGGTTGCTTAGCATTCCCTTTAAAATATATATATATACTTTTATTAAAGATTAGAATTACAGTAA
Source organism: Oxyrhabdium leporinum (assembly GCA_032468155.1). Lineage (NCBI taxonomy): Eukaryota > Metazoa > Chordata > Lepidosauria > Squamata > Cyclocoridae > Oxyrhabdium > Oxyrhabdium leporinum. The sequence goes on along the minus strand of JANHFL010002566.1, from coordinate 19,128 downwards.
TAAGAACTAATACAAATTAAAACAATAAAAAGTAGGAGGTACAGAAAAGAAAAACAGAGAAAGAGAAAAGAAAGAAAAATAAGAATATAGTAAAAGGAAAAAAAGGAATATATAAAGAAGTGACTTTCCCTTCATGACAACATATAAACAATTTTAGTAAATTATCACCTTCTGAACAACAAATGGTCTCTTCTCCACATATGTCTGTTATCTGGAAATAAAAACGCATCATTTCAAGATTGATCTCAGAAAAAGTCTGCTAAGAGTTAGCAGATATAACTTTGATCAAGTAAACCAATTGTGTAGTCTTTCATTTTATTGTAACAATCTTGATCTTTAGCATCTATTGTCTTACAGCCTGCTGGTGAGGAACAGCTATCTTCAGCACTAGTGGCTGATCCCACTAGTGGGTCCTTTCCATGTCCCAAAAGCAGTTATTGAAGAGTGAATCTACTCAGTAGCTTTTCAGCTCTGCTTTTTGAGGAATCGTCTTCATTCATCATTTCTTCTTGGGTAGTGCACAGTGAATTAGAGTAGTCCTGATTGATTTCCTTAAATATCTAGAGGCCAAAGAGTCCCTGTGCTTGGTCTTCCTGTTGGACTTAAGTAGAATACCATTATATGTGGTGTCATAGGAGCATTCTCCAGCCCTGGCCAAGAATTCTGGGAAACATAGTCCCAAAACATTTGGAGGGTGAAGGTTGTGAAGGCTACATGATTAACATCTTTTTTTTCTGCTGACTGCAATTGGCATCCTCAGTGCTACTTTTAAACATATTGAGGTATACTGGATTTTGAAATATGGACATTGTTTTAACTTAGATAAGTTTGGTATACAACATCATATCATGAAATAATCTTTTGAAATAAATATAATATACTGCTTAGCTCCTACAGATACGTGTATGAATTTATCTAAAATTATTTACTGCATGTGGTGGAATGATTGATCCTATTCAATTTTTCTGGCTCATTTCATGGAGAAAAGGGAATAAATATTAATAAATTAATCACCTAGGGGGTCAATGTAAAACACACATTTATTTAGACCAGTTCTTATTTAATTATTATGGAAATAAAGGTGGAGAAATAAAGAGAATAAATCACTATGTCTGAATGTTGCATTTATACCTTTACAGTTCAGGTGTATTTATGTCTCTGGAGATTTTTGTCAATGAAAGAGGGAGGTACCATGCAAAATTTTATTTCCTGTTTGCAGAGGCCAGTAGATATGATAAATCGTATCAACCTCTGCCTGTTATCAGGATGATAAATATAAAAAGCATAGTCATATTCCATCCATAATTTTAGTGACACCATATTTTTGCAGTTTCTTAATATCAATATTGATATGAGCAACTCTTCTCTCTGTGTCAGAAATCCATATTACAGCACTTGAAGAATTATATTAATTGGAGAAACATTATTTCTATAGCTGCTACTTGAGAGGAATTATAATATTGGAAAAAGCTCTCCCGGAAAAGAGATAAATATAAGCCCTTGGTGATAAAAGACATTTCAAATAGGCCATTTTTGATGCGTAGAAAGACTTGTTCATGTAGAAAATAGATTTTTTTGTTATTCTGCATGTACAAAGTTTGCCTGAGAAGAACTGTTGGTTTTTGAAGCAGAACCTTCCAGATGGAGTTCTTATTCTCCTTTATTACAAGGGGAGGGGAGGGGAGGGGAGGGGAGAGGAGAGGGAAAGGGGAGAAGAGAGAGAAAGGGGAGAGGAGAGGAGAGGAGAGGAACAAGGTTACTTAACTCAATTGACAGCTTCTCTTATTAATGGCATCTCAGCTCAGGTGGGGAGAAATTTATGAAGAATCTGAAAAAAAATAACCAAAAAGACTTCCTCTTAATTATACTTAATTTTGTAGTTCTAGTTTTCTTGATCTGTTATTATTTAGTTATTATTTCACTCTTGCTGTTTCATTTCTCTGGACAAATCACTATCTCTGAGAATTTATATAAAGTAATTGGTCTATGATGGCAATAGTTCTCAGCTATATGTGCAACAGATGGACTCAATAATAATCTGTGTTGGAGTTTGTAAATCTCTGAATTTACAAACATTTTCAGTGATTTACAAACCGCAATATTATTCATGGAAATAGTACGGTATCTCTTCCTACCCTGAGGGATGTAGGTTTTGACAGTGATTGGTGAGAATTAAAATATATAAAAGTAAGATCCATTGGCTTATGGCATGCCTTAAATAATGACATATTTCTTTGTTTTCTTAAAGGTAAGGTAGCATTACTACAATGCTTATTAACACTTTTCTAATTCCAATCGTTGCCATTATTACTATTTGTCTAGAGAAAACATTATTTTAAATATCCAGAGAAGGTAGTACCAAATACATTCTCATACGCAACAGCTTCCACAGAAGATTGAAAATGGCACATAGTCACTGCTACTTGTTTGAAAGCCAAGATTGGCTCCTGAACCGATATGATATACTGTCTGGTATGTGATAAGTAAAACAGCTTTTAGTTTGGACAAAGCTCAACTTTGTAATCTGTCAGTCTTGATTAAGTTTGGAAAGTGTTGCAGCAAATAATTATATGTGCAGGGTGACCAGACAGAAAACAAGATAGCTTCATAGATTTTACTTTATAAAACTTTCATAGAGACATATACACGCTTGAATGTTTTTGAGTTTTACTTAATTTTGAAATTATTCCTTGTTTCCAAATTTCCTCCATTCCCTTCCTCTTTTCCCTCTTTCTTTTTATTTTCTTTTTTCTTTCTTTCTTTTTTTTTAAAAAAGAGTGATATTTCCTTTCTGTTCTTGGGAGACTTGTACTTCTCTGCCAGTTTGAATAACTGGCCATGTTTCAGCACCAAATGTCAAGAGTAAACAGATGAAAGTGTGTGTTATATTTTTACTTTGTTGTCAGATGCTATTGGTTTGTCATTTTCCGAGAGTTGTATTTATCGCAACAAATGCTGTTACCACCACAGCTCTGCTTCTGTACACTTTCATCAAAACTATTCTCTTGAGGTCAAGTAAATGAATTATCAACTTTATCCCCCCTCTCTCCGTTATCCATTGAAAAGATTTTGCTGCTGACACTTTAGAGCAAAACCGGTTATTCTTTTGTTTGTTTGCAGTAGAACAAAGCCACCAGATCATAATGTTAACTGTCATTTTTAAGAAGACAGAGGCTGTTGAGTTAGGACTGGGAGGAAAACGAGAAAATAATATACCACACGGGACCCGGCATTTAATATCCTGCTGCTTGCAAAACAATGCAAATTAAATTATAATTAATTATTAAATTATGAACCGGTCAGGGCATACTAAATTTTAAAGCATGAGACCACTCACTTCCATGTTTTACGTTAGGAGATCTGTGTTTATATACTCACACAGACTGATACACATACAGTTTGTTCAGAAATGCCTCTGCCTTGTGTTATGCATAGTGTGCTTAACCAAGGTTGAACACTTCTCATTAGAAAGAGATGTGGCAGGTTACTGCTAATAGGGCCACAAAAAGTGTTTTAAACCTTCAGTTAATGAGCAAGTACCAAGTTCTTTTGAAGGGGTTATTAGTTGTGGAGGGTTCCATAGGACTTTTTGTTGCCATCAAGAAATCCACAACAATAAGTTTTTATCAGGTATGGTGCTTGGTGTCTTAGAACACCCAACCGCATTAATGCCCAACCACATAATTAACGCCCAACCACATTATTATCAAAAATTGATTTTGGATATTTAAATGCCCGGTTGAGATGGGCAGCTATAGAAATTGATTGATTGATTGATTGATTGATTGATTGAATGAATGAATGAATGAATGAATGAATGAATGAATGAATGAATATTTCACTACCAAAGAATGTGTCTTATGTCAGCAAACGAAGTTGGAGAGAATGCAATGTTTGGTAAAATAGAATTAAATCATAAATACATGCACACGCACAAACACACACACACACACATACACAGAGTATAGTCAATGAAGCACCCACTGCAATAACAACAATTGTAATAGGATCTTGCTAAAAATTGTCGTGTGTGTGTGTGTAAGTAATAAAGCTAAGGCAAGTTTATTTCAAACATCTTATTCTGCTTACCAAGATTTATGTCTGCCGCACTCTGAGAATATATATTCCTGTTTAACGTTTGCATTTTTTTGTGGTATGATTATGAATTATGAACTCTAGAGTCTTTTAATTTTGTGTTTCTATTAAGGGAATCTGTGAATTTCTCTTTCTATTTTCAATCATTAAAACCCAGGACTGGTGCAAAACCCTACAACCAGTATCTCCAGCCCCACTTAAGCAAGGATGAGCGTTTACCTTTTTATGTTTCAAACTTTTCCAACAAATGATATATCCTGGATCCCAAAGAAGGATCCCCCGTAGACCATTTATGGCATTTTGCTGCAATTAAACTCCTCTGGTTTTAGCCCTCAGGCAATTTAGTACCTTCTTACGTATGCACATCATGAACTTTTGACCAGGACTTGGTACTCGGAGAAGCTTTTGAGAAGAGGCTTAACAAGTTCCTTGGAGTATTACATTCTCAGCCTGTTGTGGAAAAGGTAATTGAACCAACTTACAGAGAGGCCATTCTGCATCTTTCTTATGATCCTCTCTCTGTCTCTGTCTATCTCTGTCTCTTTCTCTGTCTCTTTCTCTGTCTCTGTCTCTCTCTCTGTCTCTGTCTCTCTCTCTGTCTCTCTCTCTCTGTCTCTCTCTCTGTCTCTCTCTCCTCCCTTTTCCATGTTTCCTTTGGAAGCTTGTAACAAGAGCTCTCAGAGTGCGTGATTGATCTTTTATTCAGTAGCTAACGAGAACTGTGATTCTATTAGTGCTCTACAAGGCAAGGGAACAGTGATTTAATGAAGTGTCTAGTGAGCTGGTCATAGATTTATCCCGTGGTCTCTAATTTGCAGAGCCATTGCAAGTCAGTAAAAGAAATGGCACTCATGCCACCATCAGGCAGGTATTTTCTTCGTAAATTGTTGTAAGGTCAGGTGTAGTTACCTTCGTGGAGACAATGCCTTCCCTCCACGGTGTCTCCTGATGACAGCCGCTGCGCTAAGGACTCAGCGAAGCGGAAACCTGAAGATCAGAGGTCCATTCTGAAGTCCTCCTCAGCTGATGCAGGAGCAGATGAACTGCCAACAATGGCTAATAGAGTCATAATTGGCGATTAGAACTGGAAAAGCACAATGACATCTCAATACAAACTGGTGTGTACTAAATTCAACTGCCAGCTGGTGTTCCAACACAGAGTCATGTGTGTTCTCCAAATTTCAATTCCAAGCAATTAGGTAATGTCTTTAGATAGTTATTGGGCAGCTGTTAGAGCAAGCAGGGTGGAAGCTAGTGAAGGGAAAAGAATCACAGGCTCATCAAAACACATCCACTGTAAATTGACATTAACGTGCTGTCTGTAGACTTAGCTGAGCACGTAACTTGTGAGCTTTAACTCTGAAATCACGTGGTAGAAAGTTGGTACACATTGTTTTAAATAGCCAGAGTTTGTGCATGTGTTTGTATATACACACATAGACACATCGTATTTATTTTTTATTTCATTGAGGGGTCATAGATTTTTGAAGATATGAGTAGAAGGATCCTTAATTGCCTTGCTAAAGTGAACTATTAATAATAATAAAATTATAATTATTCTATTGCAGGACATTATTTCTAAAGCTCGTATCAGAGGATTCTGTTCCATGAATTAATTACAGATCAGCTTTCTTTAGGAATAGAACTTGGGATAGCCGGAAGACAGGGCAAGGGAAATATTAAAATGGTAGATAATGCTTCTTCATCAGTTAGTTAACAAATGTTTATCTCTGCTCTGATAGTTGTTAGAGAAGAATTGTAGAAAAAAATAATCATTGTTAGCTGTCTTGAAAACCAATTTTGATCGGAAGCTTGGATATAAATCAAACACATAGTGATGTAGCGTGGTGTAGCAGCTAGGAAGCTGTGACCTCTCCTAATCTTAAAAAATATTTTGTGCAACTTGTTGTTTTGTACATAAACATAAAATAAATGAAACAATTCATTGAATAAAAGCCTATTAGTGTGCGGCATACCTTGGATTCTAAGGTAGCTTCTATGTTAATACTAACTGGTTCTATATTCTTAGGTGAGATAGCATTTGCTTTGATAACCTTCTGAACAAGATTTTCCAGGGCTACTTGATTATGTTAAGAGGAGGTGAAGGCAAAAGAAGAGATGATCCAATAAGTCTGGAAGTTGAGTTATGGCAACTGAAGAAGCTACTTGGATAAGCAGCAAAACATTTCTAACCAACATGAGAAGAAGTTCTGTTGCCATGATTCAGCTTCCAGACGACTCATCGACATATGATCCAAGGATATTCCTGACTATATAAAAGCTAGATCAAGTATGGGACACTTCGTGGGGATTGCAGGCATAACTAAGAACATCCAAATGCTTACCATAAAGGGAAAGGGTTGTTTCTTCACAAAGCATTAGGGTGTGATAGGATTGTTGAGATAGCTTCCTTCCCCCTCAAAAACTCGATAATGCTTTTTGCCATTCATCATTTTTATTTCTATCTCACTCCTTTCTTCGCCCAGGCATGTAGACAAACTTCCAAGTAACACCTTTGATCTCGTTGTTGTTTATTTGATTTTCATTGCAATATTCTAAGCAGGGTTCCAAACTACATGAAGGATTTTAATCATATTCAACCTGGTTACTCCTTCCTACAAACTTTTCTCCTAGATATGGGAATCTGGAACAAATTGCAGGATCCTGACTCGCTTCTAAACATTCTTTCTGAAATGCTTGAAGAAAGCCTTCTTGTGGGAAATGGTAGCCTCACCATGCACTTAGTTTGTGTGTGTGTTTTCCTTTCATCTCCTTTTGTTATGCACCATTATAACAGATCACCAAAATACAACAGATGCTTGTATTCATACTTTCTGGTTCTCTGCAGTGCAATGTGTACTCTTGTTATTATTCTCAAACATTCTGAAATAGGCTGATATAAAATCACCCAGTACTTACTTAATGTATTTCAACATCTTTTGTGGGGTTTCATTCAAAAGGGGTGTTGTTGTTGTTTTGGAACTGGCTTTGTCTGATAAGCAAGATGGAAAAGTGATGTGGGTTTTTTTTTCTTCTCTTCTTCTTCTTCATAACTCAGAAAGCCCAGTGCCCTTTGAAGCTTCACTCCATGAAGTTATATTGCAGTCATATTGCAAAGGAAACACACTGAAATGAATGGATAGAGTGGTAACATTTTATTTCTAGATTTCTACCAATTGTAACAACTCATCGGGGGAATGTCATAAACATGAAAACTTATTGAAAGAGGCAGTTAGGAGCAGGGAAGGGATTCCCAGTGGATGCAAAAATATCAACGTTAAAGAGATGGCTGAGTTGAAACTCCTCTCAACATCTCTAAGGATTCATAGAGGGCCTCTGGACATGCAGGTCCCATGTCTCCCACTTAAATGGGAAAATGTCTATTGAGGAACAATTCAATAGACTGTTCTTTCTGCACTTTCTCTGAATTTACAGGAATCAGAACACACACAGTAAGAAAATTCTGCAAATTATTACATCTACAATACCCCTGTTACTCTGATTTTTTTGTTCTTATTCCCTGCCTCATTCTTCTCCCAAACCTTTTCCTCTTATTCTTTTCTAATTAGAAAACCAGCATTTGCCATTGATGTAAATGTTACACCATGCAATTGGATAAAGATCTTAAATTATCCTACAAAAGGCTACTAGAAAAAAGCCATCTGCCTAGATGCCTAAATGTAAGTTTAAGCAAAGTTTCTAACTTTCTAAAATTGATATTTTTTCCCTTCTAATGCAAGCTAATTATTGCATTGTCTTTCCATTTTGTCATCTTAAAAAAAATAATAAGTCTGTGATGAGACTGAACCTTTTAGTCCATAGTTCATTTCACAAGAAAACCCTGTAAATGACTTATTGTAGATGATGTGAGTCAGAGCTCATCCAGATCAATTAAAAACCCTACTGGAATTTAGCCAAGTGCTTTTTTTTTTTTTTAAATCTTCTTAATAACCAGATTAAAAAAATGTGTAGTTTGGTCATACTGTGTGGGAAGTTGGACCTATTATGCCTTAAAAGTTTACATATTCATATTTTGTATGAATACCCCACTTCTTTTTTACTGCTTTAGTTTAAAAAAGACAACAACAAGAAAAAAAGAAATAAATATCAAGAACAAAAAATGAAAAAAATATTGAGTACATACCCTCTCGATATAGATACACTAATGTAGATATAGATAGATAAATATAGAAAGATAAATAGAGATAGATAGATAGATATAAATATAGATTGATATAGACAGAAAGAGAAAGAAAAATATGTAAGTTTTCCAATAAATATTAATAAGTCTTTCATTATGTCAGTGAAGGGCCTTTTCATAAGAAGAAACAAAATACTATCAATTCAGGATATAATCTGATATAGCACTGAATTTCTGTTGTATAACAGTTGACCTTTTTTGTGTGTGTTCTGTGTCCAATGCTCTGAAAAATACTTGGTGTCAAGTGCCTAGGAGATTCAGGCAGTTCAAATGAATATAAAGATTTATTGCAAGCGTAAGCTCTCTACAAGAATCTGAACTACTAAATATCCAAGCAAATTGGTAGTAGATAAAAGTCACAGGTGGGCTGGACTGGGCAATAAGTAGAAATGAAAAAGGGAATAGCAAGATAACAGGAATCCTCGCCTTTACTCAACATCTTTCTAAATAAACTCTGTACTTTAAAAAACTACTATTACTAGAAGCTAAGCTAGATTCATCTAGATAACTGAGTATCAAGTGTTGTTGTTGGTAATGTGCTAGCTTTTGAAATAAACTGTTAGTTTTCAAGGTATGCAGGGCTGTTATGAGAGCCAGTTTGGTTTAGAAGTTAAGGCATCAGGCTAGAAACAGGAGACTGGGAGCTAAAGTCCTGCCTTTGGTACAAAACCAGCTAGGTGATATTGGACCAGTCCTCCTCTCTCAACCCTAGGAAAGAGACAATGGCAAATTACTTCTGAAAAACCTTGTCAAGAAAACTGCAGGGATGAGTCAATAATAGACCTGAAGACAAACTAAAAAACAAATGTTTCCTATATCAACCAGAACAACATACTTTTCTCTTACTTATAACAAAGTATTGTGTGATAATTACCGACAAATTTAAGGACATTCCTGCAGTTGCTTAAATGATTTGTGTGAGATTTAGTGAAAACTATTTTAATGTCCCCCTTCCCCATCCTCCCCCCCTCATCTATCTATCTATCTATCTATCTATCTATCTATCTATCTATCTATCTATCTATCTATCTATCTATCTAT
>JANHFL010002564.1:90937-103564 GCA_032468155.1 Oxyrhabdium leporinum | reverse complement strand
CACCCCCAGCAGTTCAGGACCACAAGGCTGCAGGATTTTACCCCCTGGAGATTGGGCGATGATGGAGGGACTGAAACAAAACCATCCTATAAATTCGGTATCGCCGTTCACAACAGTTGAGAATAGTACGAATGGGCTTATTGGAGGGGGGGGAGGGAAGAATGAAAAAAAGTACCTTGAATGCAATTCAGTGCTGCCGTTGTTATATTTGCTTCCTCTTTCCCACATGCCAAAATCTGGAACCCGGTATGCCCTTTCTACGCAAAAAACGAGGTTTTGTATGAAAGAGACCTTCCAAAAAGAAAAAGAAAAGGGAATAGAATTGAGAGACAGCAAAGTGCTGAAATCTATTAATAGTTCCGTGTTCTGAAAGACACGGATAGCATTTTGGATAATTCCGTTTGCCTTGTCGATAGTTCAGTAATAATCGTTTGCTAGTATTATTACTGGGCATGACATGTAATTGGCGGAAGTATTATTCTCTAAAATTAAGTTGCAGGAATAAGCAGGTCAGAAAGAATTTACTTGACTGAATTTTACTCCAAGCTCAGCCTGGAGAATTCTCTCTTCTTCGTCATTGCCAGGACAAATGATATTGTTCTGCTTTAAAACAAAAAACCAAACAGGAGTACACCCTGGGAGGGCCAAATGCTCTCACTTCTTTCCTGTGACGTTACGGAAGGACCGAGATTTTAATAATACAGTACTGATCATTGCAAGGGTAAAGTTTTTTTTTTCTTTTTAATCCTGGAACTGGCCCGGCTTGCGTGTGTTAAAGGGATGCACAAGTACTAATATCACAGGTTCGAAACGTTGAGTCCTGTTGGGCTGGGACTTGGGAAGATAAAGAATGAAATTTGTTCATCGAGATTCTCAGTCGTTCGGGGTCAGGGTTGCCCCAAAGGTGCTTTTTCCAAAAGGCAACTGCACTTTCTTGGTTTTTTGTTGTTTTTTTTTAAAGTTTTGCTTCTCAGCCAAGAAGCCTCTTCGGTTAGAACCAAAGAAGCTTCTTGGATGAGAAGCAAAACCTTTTCAAAGGAAAAAAAACAACAACAAAAACCCAAGGAAGTCCAGTTGCCTTTTGGGACAAGGAGTGAAATTGGTTCCTCGACTCTTGCAGAGGGTCAAAATGCCCATTTTACTCTTTAGAACCCCAAGATTCCAAAACCTCTGACCCCCCCCCTACCCACTTTAGGAAACTGTGGGAATCTCTCACTCCTCAAGGGAAGGAGTGCTGGGATTGTATCTATCTATCTATCTATCTATCTATCTATCTATCTATCTATCTATCTATCTATCTATCTATCTATCTATCTATCTAAAACCCATGTCAAACAGGTTCTTCATTACTTCACATAGGTTGGATTTCTCTCTGCTCATTCCACTCGTAGCACCTTCTTCTCCCAGAGCTCCTTCAGAAGCTCAGGGAACCCTCAAGCACTTTTCATTTGAGTTGGATTATCTTGCCTCTAAGAGCATCTATAATACTTGGCAGGCATTTATAGATGGAAAGTTATTCTACAGAGCTGTTCAGGATGCATGCTGCGATATGTTGCTCCGATAATAATTTTATATATACATGTGTGTGTGTGTGTGTGTGTGTCAAATAATCCTCTTGCGTTTGTAAGGAGTTAACAAATATCATTGTTCTACACAGAGAAACAAAACCCATTACATTTATTCAACCATTTAGAACTGGCTCAGCGTTTTCATCTACTCCTGGAGGCAGCTCATTTACCTCCAAGGGAAACAAGGAATAATAATGAATAGCTTCAATACACTCAATAGGCATAACATCTTGCGCAAGGGATTAGTCTAAATGCGAAATAAAGGGGGGGAGGGGGGACCAGGGCTCAGAGCGAACGTCAATTGGAACATTGTCGGGACAAAAACACTTGGAGTTAGCGAGAAATGCAGAGTATGTAACATGTAACTGGGCAAGAGGAATCTTCCTCCTTTCTTTTCTCCTTCCCTTTCTCCTTCCCTTTCTTCTCCTCTACCTCCTTCTCCTCTTCCTTTTCCTTCTTTTCCTCTACCTCCTTCTTCTCCTCCTTTTCTTTCTCCTCCTCCTGCACCATATCCTCTCCTCCTCCTCCTTCTTTCTTCTCCACCTCCTTCTTCTCCTTTTCCTTTTCTTTTGCCTCCTCCTCCTTCTCTTCTTCTTCTTCCTCCTCCTCCCCTTCCTCTTCTCTTTATTCCAAGAATTTACAACCCCATTTTAAGAGGCAATCAGGTATGGAGGAATGGTTACAACTGTGCTCTGTGCCAACCAATTTCTTATCCAAATCTCATTTTAGGTATGAATGTCTCAGATGATCTCAGATGATGCCACCACCCAGAAAATCAGAAATGGACATTTCTAATCCAGGCTGCCCACAAGCTGTTTTATATGCAGCCTTACAAATCCCACTGACTTTTATTGTTAAAAACCTGCCACATTTGGGGCTATGACATACATAAAAACTGAAAGGTAAGCACCATATAATTAAAACCAAAAACTCACTACCTGAGGAAGTAAATCAGTGGGAGCCTTCAGGTCAATACTTCAGGTCAATTATAGAAGAGTTTATGCAGATTACTGAGAAGTGCAGACAGCTGGATTTAAGAGACCTAGGAAAATCTTTCTTCTCTTGTCAAGGCCTGTTTACAGCCAGGTTTATTTTAGTACAGCGTTGAAACACATCACTAAAAGCTATATTTTATTTTATTTTTATAAAAAAAAGTGCTTTAATGCAGAAAACTTGGGACAACTTCAAGTGTGAGAATCCTTCCACCTTGAATTTCCCAAGATCTAGGTTTCATATGCGTTTATATGGAAGTTATGTTTTACGTACACATTCACAATGATTCTACACACATTTTAGAAGCTTCTTTTAAGTGGCACTTCTGGAATGAGCAGGGAAATCTCTGCAGGCATTAACAGCCCACTGCGTGCAAGAGAACATCAATTCTGGCATTGATAAGAGATTCTTTTTAAAAAATAAAGAGAAATGATATTTTAGGAAACATTTATTATTTGACGAGGGAAGAAAATGGCATTGGGTATATTAAATAAGTGTAATTCTTTATGATCCGTGGCACACTTACCTAACCCAGGGATCTCCAAATGTGACAACTTTTAAGACTTGTGGACATCAGCTCCCAGAATTCCCCTAGCTGGCTGGAGAATTCTGGGAGTTGAAGTCCACAAGTCTTAAAATTGCCGCATTTTGGAGACTCCTGACTCAGCCTTTACATGGGTAATAGAAACGCTAACAGAAATAGTTTCTTGCCATCATTCAGGGCAAGAAAGAAAAGAAAGAAAAATGCTCCAATTTTAATTCAATTCAGCTATTTCGGAAAACGCCCAAGGAAAAGAATGTTCTTCCATTTTGTTTAAAAGCCTGTAAAATTCGTTCAGTCTGCTTTCGTGAGATATGGAATTGGCTCGTTCGTACCTCATCCGTGTTGTAGATGATCTGTAGGCCGGATGAAATCATCTCCACCAGGTACAGTAGGAAGAGGGATACAGCATTTATCTGGATGGAGGAAAAAGAAAGAGATAAAAGAAATAATCCTGTCAAAGGGGGGGGAAAAAAATTAGCCTGCGCGTACTGTGATGTCTGCAGTCAGTGTGTCTAGCGAAACCAGAAGGAATGAAAATAACAGGTGTAAAATGAAAAATAAATGCACATATCTGGAAGAGGCTGATAATCCCTCAACGCGCTTGGGAGCTGGGAGCTTCCAACGGTAATTTTTGCCTGGTGTCCCCGAGTTGTAACGACATGATACGAAGCACGGTTCAGGGATCACAGATCCCTCTTCAAGGAACACCGAGGATTTCTTCAGCATTCCTTTTAGAAAATACCGGCTCTCAAATAAAATGGGACGAAATTCAATCGTAGGAGAGCGGTTCAAAATACAAAATCCGGCAGGTGCAGTAAGGAAATTCCATTGAATGGAGGAAAGAAAACTAAGAACTAAATTAAAAATCCATTAACTTTTAATTAAGTGGCCGGCACTGTTCTGGAAGGGGAAATTGATTCACCAACCATAACAGAGTATCCCGATCAGCAATTCTTAAAATCTACCTATAAACATATTTTAAGGTCTGCCTTCACATATCCAAGCTTGTCGGGTTTCAAAGACAGCGACCATTCATCTTGGCCATTATCCTGGTATTGTTTCCACTGAATTATACAGCAACAAATCAGACGACAAAACAGCTTGCTGTTGTTGGTAGGTTAAAGCAGGAATATCAATTTGTCAAGCTCCATAATTGAAGACATTTTAAAAGAATGGGTAGCCTTTAACTAAACAGCAGGAAGGAAATATTCAAACTCACTCCGGCTCTATAGTAGATTTTCTTTTTCTTTTTTTAATCGTTTCGTACCTGCAGATGACCATATTCCACAGGAGAAAAGACCTCATCACCTGTCTGCACGTTGAAAACAGAATGCAAGCATTTGGAGGGCTTAGGGTCTTGCTTATATTGTTGAACCTGGGGGGGGGGGAAAAAGATTACATGTAATTCTACACAAACAGTTGGATGACTCAAACAGCCAACATGACGTATATCACGAGCCGCTAAACATCTCCACAGTTGAATTTCTAAGAAAAAAAAAAGCACTATGAATTTTGCAGCAAAACCTGTTGCATTTACCATTCTTCTTGGCGAAATGTAAGGGTTGAAAACTGCTTCCCAGAAGGGTAGAGTGGAAAAGCATCACGTTGTGTAATGTAAACGCAGCAATGGCAAACATGATATTGAATCAAAGGCAATTTCTTCTTTCTTGCAAATATTACGTTGTTTTTTTTAAAAACACTTCCCTGGAGGGAAATCAGGAGCGAGAGAGTCCTGCTGTTATTTTGCCATTTTCATCTTGGCGCTTCTGAAAGACTGGTGAATGCAAAACTGTCTTTTTAGCTAGAGAGGATTAAGCCTTTCCCATACAGAATCTGTGGAGATTCTCAGTCCTCCAAGTCGGGGTTGTCCCAAAGGTTCAGAAGGAAAGAAGGTGAAGCTTCTTCAATCCTTAGCTAGAAGATCACCAGAGGACTCCAGAGGCCAGAGGCTGGACCTGGAAAGCCAAGAACATTCTGGAAGAAAGCAGCAGCAAAATCCTTCAGGTTCATGTCACAAAAATGCCATGGACCTACCCTGAAATTCCCAAGATATAAGGATGTCTTGAAGTCATCAACGGTTTTGGTTTATTCTAGCATGTCTTCAAATAATGCTAGAACCAAATAATGAGAGGGTTATTTCTTATCAATATTAAAACTTGAATTCTGTAGGGACAACATATTATTTTCTTCATCGTGGGTTTGAGTTGGGGGATTTTTTGGGGGGCCATATTCTGAAAGTTTTATTTTGTTTCTTTCTTTAAAAAAAATTGTTGGTGCATCTCACTTGCTTTTCTTTTCTTTTCTTTTCTTTTCTTTTCTTTTCTTTTCTTTTCTTTTCTTTAACTTTTCTTCCATCAATTCCACTGTAATTTATATTTCCAGTTGTGCCAGAGCTGTGCTACAAAATAAGAGGCGATACACTCTGCCTGCCATTTCTGTAAGTTCAGGGGCTGGGGTGTTGAAAAGGTAGGTTTCATCACACCTGCCATCCCAAATATCAGAAGAATAATGCTGAGTAATTGCTGGCAGATGTTACCTTGTCGGTATCGGCGGGGGGGAAATAAACAGAAACATAACAGATAAATCGGCAGCAAATTTGCAGGTTAGCATCTGCTACCAATTGTTCGTTCTTATTCCCATTCGCTTAGCATTGTGCAACATCAAGGAAAAATAATTTACTACGTCAAAAGAAATTGTAAACTACGATTAGCTAGAGGTTGAAAGCTAAAATTACAGGGAAACAAGGTAGCGGAACATACCTGCGCTGACTGAGTTTTTGTTTAAGCAAAGCACAATAAAGCCATATTTAATACCAAGCCTTTGCGCTCTTGACACGGGTCAGGCAAATAAAATGAAGCTATCAAGGTGTAATGATCAGGTATATTAAACTACCTCTTCAAAATCCATCAGAGGTGGGGAGATGAGTTGGGTTTTTATGTCTCCGCGCTCTAAATGACTGGCACCATTAACACGACTTCACATTTTGGAATGAGATTACCTCTATTGTAGCATAAGGTTTGAAAAGATATTTCATGATAATGATGCGTGATGTCAAGGCTAGATAGACAAATTATAGGATTGTTAAATAGCCCTGCCATCAACTGAAAACATTTTTTTTTATATATTTGTTTGGTATTCTAATGCTTTCCTTCCGGGAACTGTATTCTCATCCAAGCTGCCTATTTCAAAAATCCGAACCTGTGGAGCGCCATCAGCTCAAGCAATCTTATTTTCCAAGTAGATCTTGCATTCAAAAATCCTCTGAAAGGATGTCATTATGAAAACTCATCTAAACAGGAAGATTTTGCTTTTCTGCGCTCCTGCCTTGACTAAGAGAGGCGCCTGGGCTGAAATGAAATCTGAAACACGATGGTCTAGGAAAAAAGAAGCACGCATTTGAGCATTGTTTTAAAGGAACGCACGAGTTTCTTCTCCTGCAACACTCCGACAAGAAAGATTGGAAGCTGCTGGAGGTAGTCCTCGGCTTATGACCACAATTGGGCCCCAGATGTCTGTGGTTCAGTGACTTTTGCCCATTTTTACAACCTCTCTTGCCACGGTTGTTAAGTGCATCGTTGCAGTTGCTAAGTTAATAACACAGTTGTTAAGTACATCTGGCTTCCCCGTTGATTTTGCTTGTCAGAAAGCCACACAAGGAGATCACAGGACCCCGGGACCCTGCGACCGTCGTAAATATGAACCAGTTGACCAGCATTTCAGTTTTGATCAGGTGACCGTGAAGATGCTGTGACGGTTGTTAAGTGTGAAAAACGATCATAAATCCCTTTTTACAGTGCCATTGTAACTTTGAGACGTCACTAAACAAACTGTTGTAAGTTGAACACTACTTGTATTATAGTTGGATAGTTTCCCCAGGGAATAGCCATTGTTCATGGGCTCGCACGTATTTTAAATGTGAAATGTCCTGGATTCTATTCTTTTCTTCTCCAGAAGATATGGAAAAAAAAGAATCTTGTTTGAAACTCTGGAGAACGTCATGAACTAGATGGACCAATCCTTTGACTTCATGATTGGATGTGCTTGATATGCTAAGCAGGTCTTACATTAATCCAGTGAATGGACCCCAGACAACAGGATAAATCGCAGCTCTTTTATTTTAAACATTTTTGGAAGACATCATCAATGAAGCCGGCAATGACCGGAGAGTTATCCAGAGCAAGTTAAGAAAAGATCAGCCTTCTTTCCGAAGAACCCCACCTTCATCTGTGGCTTTTAACTATATTAGGGCCTAGAAATAAAACTTTTTTTTCTGGCAGCATGCAAACTGGCATCACAATCTATGGCCCTTTTAATTTGTTTGCCACCGAAAAACATTTCAATGCTTACAATTAACTTAATCCTTTAGAAGGAAGTGTCTGCTCCCATCCGCAGTGCAATGTTTTACCTTATCAGCCTGACGCATGTAGCAGTAGAGAATGCCTCGCATGCATTTTATAGCCGAATGCTCCAGTTCGTGGGTTCGTCCCTTGTCGTCATCAATACGCCTGAATAAAAGAGATAACCCATGAAACAAATTAGAAATTCGTTCAGAAGGAAGTTGAAAGCACCCGCATCCTTTTTTTTTTTTTTTGATAATTAAATATTAAGGCTGTTTTGATATAGTGGCACGAGCTAACTCGAATATTCTCCAGTCTGATCAACCTTGCTAGAATAAAGTCAACTCTTTAAAAAAAGAGAGAGAGAAAGTCAACAACTAAGCCAACAATGAAGAGCGGGTTCGTAAAATGAAGACACGTCTGTCTTGCCAAGAAACTTCTGTTTCCCTCTGTCTTCATATTTTAAAGAAAATACGGAATATATCATCATGAGCTATCAAATGGAAAAGAAGAAAATTATTTGAGAAATGTCTATGCGATAATGATGCTTGAAATGTACTTACTTAAGGACATTTATATGGACGCCCAACTCACTCTCAGTGACTCCGGGCGGCTTACAAAGATTAAAAAAATCTCACATAAAAAACAATAAACAGCGATAAACCCCACTCCCCAGGGTGACAACAACCAGTCAAACAAGCCACTTGATGGGCTCCATCTCACTCTGGGTTCCCCAGGCCGGTGACAAAACCAGAACTTCAGGGTCTCGTGAAAGGGTGACAAAATGGGAGCCAATCTTATTTCTGCAGGGATGATGTTCTTCAGGGAGGGAACTACCACGGAGAAGGCCCTTCGTCTTGGTCCCACTAGATGTACCTCCTTAGGAGAAAAGGCCCACAACATTCCCTGCCTCCGTTATCTGGAAGCTTGGCTAGATGTGACCAGGAGAAGACAGCCCTTCAACTATTGCTAATTTGGCTAATAACTCTTTGACAATGCCAGGTTCTGTTCTTTGTGGGAGTCTTGAGGTACTGCATACATCGTCACAGATCTTTCTATGAGGTTCAAACCCGCCCATAGACCACCAAATTTTAGATGACTATTTACAGTGCAATAACTTTGGGACCACTCCAGGCTCAGGTGCTCAGGAGTATCTTAGGAAGTGATATACAAAGTCTCTATTTCTCAGGGTATATGGTCGGTTTCTTTCAAGCTTGGCAACTTTAAGACTTGAACTCTTTAAAGTTGTGCTGGCTGGAGAATTCTGGGAGTAAAAGTCCACACATCTTAAAGTTGCCAGGCTTGAGAAATACAGGTACATACAGCCTCTTTTAAATCCTTGCCTCACTTAAATTTTAATTTTCATGTACTGTTTTTAATCTTTTATTGTATGCCGCCCAGAGTGCCTCTGTGAAGGAGATGGATGGTTCCAAAATGCAATGAATGAATGAGTGAGTGAGTGAGTGAGTGAGTGAGTGAATGAATGAATATTCTTAAACTCTCTGGTTCCACGGTAGAGGGACTGGACGCAGTAGGAGTCTCTTTCAAGCATACATAAAATTGGCATCCATTGATTATGTTTTATCACTTTAAAGGCTCCTCATATTATGGATACTCTTTATTGACTCTTTAATCCCTTCTCTCTTCTTTTAAATTTATTCCCTCTAGAGTTTTGTGAATTTTTAAGAAGCACGTGTGGTTATTGTGCAAAGAAAAAAAACCTAAGCATTCACTGCCTTTCATTAATCACAAACCTTCAGAGCAGAAACATTATTAATAACAAAATCGATGATCAGAAGAGACAATGCAATAGAAAAAGATTCAGAAGCAAATTAATAACTAAACCTCTCTACAGGGGCATTTTAAAATAGACAGGCTATAATAGAAAAGCATCTTGCTTCTTGTGGGGGGATCGCTTTTGCCTCAATGTGAAAGACAGATCATTCAGTGGGAGTCCCATCAATCAAAAAAATATGACGAAGTATATTAAGGCTGTTCTCCAATGCTAGTCTATATGTAAAAGAATGCTACGGTAACACCCAAGTTCCAAAAGGCTAAAGCACTGAACCGGGAGCACGAATAACTATTAGAAAGACTCCCTAAGATCTGCATCGATCTTCAAAACTTGAGATCTCGCACCTGTCATGGTGAAAGAAACAAACATTTCAACAACCAAAAAAGTGTCAAGCCCAGGGAAATCAAGAGTTTCAGGCAGTTTAAATGAATGTAAGATTTGTTGCAAGCTTAAGCTCCCCCCCCCCAAAAAAAATGAAGCTAAATTGAAACAAGCTTGGCGGGCAAACCGCTTCCAAAAGCTTAAGCTCTCTACAAAAATCTGATCTACTAACGCTCAAGGGAAGTGAGCGGGAATTAAGAAGGCAGTCAAGGTGGGTGCGCAGGGACTCGTGACTTATGACATGTTTAACCCCTCCATCAACAATTTCAAGATGTGCACATAAGTAAAGGCAAGAGAAGCCCTAGAATTCTTTTTATCAGTTATTAATATATTCCGCTTAACACGTCTATTACCGAGTGTTTTATAGTAGTCCTAAACACAGACGAATTAAATTAAAGATATACATTTTGAAAGTTGACATTTCCAGACTGCAATTAAGCAGAACACCTTAGGTATTCATTCTACTGGTTAAGAACAGTGGGGCTTTGATTTGCAGTTACCAAAAGTACTTTAGACAAGTACCTATCATTAGGGGAGAAAATGAATAGGACAAGCTTTTAAAGGAGATTAGTCTCAGCAAGAAAAAAATAATTGTGAGGGGAGGGGGGAAAAAAGCGCCACTTGCAAATCAGTATTTCAAATGAAGGCTATCCAGCTTTCAAAACCAGCAGTGAACGCTTTCATTTAAACCAAAATGAAAGCTAGCCTTCACTGAAATAAGATGTTGAGCCAGTTGGTGAAGGCGATGACTTAGAAACTAGGAGACGGGGAGTTCTAGTCCCACCTTAAGCATGGAAGCCAGCTGCGGGACTTTGGGCCCATCAGCAGGAAACAGTGAGTTCTAGTCCCACCTTTAGGCATGAAAACTGGCTGGATCATGGTGGGCCGATCACCAGGAGATTGTGAGTTCTAGTGGTGACTAAGGCATGAAAGTTGGCTGGGTGACTTCGGGCCAATCACCAGTAGTCACAGTGCGTTCCAGTCCCGCCTTAAGCATGAGAACTGGCTGGGTGACCTTGGGCCAGTCCCTCTGTCTCCTCGCAATTCAGGAAGAAGGAGTATTATGCATGTTTGCCACCTTGAGTTACTGACAAAGTAAGAAAGGCGGGATAAAAATAAATAAAGAAATAAACCAAGATCATCTGCACTGCATTGGAAAAAAACAGCGCATCAAAATGAAATTATAAATGACTGATGAAGGTATGGAAGATATCAAGAGAAAGGCAGAAAATGTTAAAAGACACCGAAGACCTCTGGAGTGTTAGAAAAAGATCTAAGTAGCCAGTTTAAAATTCCCAATAATCGCTGATAAATTCCAACGTGAACCTAACACACTTGGGTCTAAAAACATACTGATACTCAGACAGAAAAGCATTTAAAAACCTCGCTCCGTTCCATCCAAAAACGGAAATAACCCTGTCAGAAGTAATTAAGTACTGTAGCATGTACGGTGAATCGATCAGCTTTTTAAAAGGCACTACGTAAAGACATCTTAACCAAATCAAAGCCACTGATTTCAGATATCACGTTACATTCATACAGGAAAATGCAAGCACAGAATGCCAAAGAATCACCAGCCCGATCAAATCATAAGACTCAGGGGGCAGTTACAACATTTTAAAACAGGAAAACCAACGACAGAAATAAATCCCCCAAATTGTGTGTTTTTTGGGGACACAAAAATGCCATCACTTTGGCAGTGAGCGCCGGCACAGGTTGAATTGTTTTGTTCTGCGCCTATTCTCTTGTTCTGGTTAACATTATTTTTAAAATACTTATCTGATTTGTGAAAAGTTCAGGCTGAGCACCAATGCATGGTGAAGCCCAGATTTTAAGGTATGTTCATCAGTTGCTATGGTAACAGCATCCTGCACTGAATCCTACTCTTGCTATAATTGACCATCTTTTATAGAAAAGGCAATTTTATATTTAATTATTCAGGGTGTTAAAAGTACTATAAATGATTTGTTCCTTATTTATTCCTGGTGCTCATTTATTTATCCTCTTTTTTTGCTCAGTTTTGTTCAGTTGCTTTAATTTGTCGTTGTCTTTGGAATCCTAGATGTGGGAACTATTGAGACAAAACCCATTGATGGGATCTGTGTAATTAATAAAGCTATTCAGATATGCCAACCTCTCCCTATTATATTTTCAAAGAGCCATAAAAACGTGGTTTGAAGACCGTTCCGTCCAGATGATTGACACATCAAGGCCTTGGGGTTATTTTCTATCAATTTTTTTAATGTTTTAACTTTATGGAATTTTTGGAAACGGAGCAGCATGCAAACAGAAGTAATTAAGAAACAAACCTCTTTCAATTACTTCTTTCATAGAAAAGATAATTAAATGCATCACATTCTTTTAACTAAATAGGCTTAACTGACTGAGCCTATTCATGTAGAAAGTAATACGATTGGTGTCTAGAATTTGGCACTGTTGGTTTTTTATTTTTCTGTTTTAATCGTTGCAAACAGGAAACTAACCTATGCAGAACAAAATGTTCAGACCTTTTCCCACTGCTACCCTGGTTTTATACATTATTATAGTCACTGCACAAGACAGATCTCAATGGAAAGACTTCAGTTTGAAGTGGACGAGTCCTTTTTGACAACTTCAACCTTCTATTACCTAATCCTGTGGTTTGTGCACAACTGTCAAGGCAATTTCCTATGTTGCAAAGCGATTCCAGGACTTTTGAGCCAATGTCACAATCCTTCTAACAGCGGAAGTGTCAGAAAGAAGAAAGCTTGGATGCAGAGTGATAAACTACAATTGATATAAGACAGGGGTGTCAAACTCCATTTCATTGAGGGCCGCATCAGGGTTGTATTTGATCTCGGGTGGGGGGGGGCAGAGGAGACACATGGCCGGTGTGTGTGTGGCCAGCTTGATGTCACTCGTCAAGGCTCCATTTTTCAACCGCGACAGCCTCCTGCAGCTCTCTGCCAGTGAAAACGGAGCATGCGGCCTCTCTGGACCTCCGTTTTCACTGGCAGAGGGCTGCAGGAG
>JANHFL010002564.1:55025-65239 GCA_032468155.1 Oxyrhabdium leporinum | reverse complement strand
TGAACCGCTAGATTGAATCAGCAGAAGTGGCCTGCAGTTCAACACTCTAACCACTGCGCCACCTAGGCTCTTAATATGATAGAGAGGGGAACACCGTAAAAAAAGTAACTCAAGCGCCTTTTTTAAAAAAAAAAAAAAGTATGAGACTGAAGATTCCTGACTGTACAGAACAAGTGGTTAATTAGAAGCTCTTTGAGGTCAGATCCACTTTAAAAGGGCTAACATATGACTTTTTAAACAATTTCTGTTCTACCTTCATGCCTTCTCTTGAGTAGCCCAACTTCAACCTAATTATGGATTTTTTTTCCGTCACGATTTCGATGACGCCATTAGTAATACTTTTGATATTCTTGTTTGCCTGGATTTCTTTTTGCTATTAATCAACTTGGGTTTTATTGGTCACTTTTAATATATTTCACTAGTTTCTGCACTAGTGAGGGTTGTGTTTGTTTTGTAATAGCGTTCAGCTCGTAAAGTTCCTTTTTTTAATGATCATGATTTCATTAAATTTAATTTTACAAACTATCCTATATGCCTTTGCGTTCAAATTGTAATAGCCTTCCAATTAGTTTGGAAAATATATCAGCCACAGTTGGCATTAATCTTGAAACTTGCCCAAAATGCCATCTGAGGCCTTAACAGTAATGCTCTTAGGTACCTCTAATGAGAAAAGTGATTATTCTCAACTTTTACATACCTTTCCTTTATCCATGAGTTATTAATTCAAGGTCCAATTTATTCTTAGAGTTCACATACAATTAAAATCAACGGTGCTTTTCAAAAGGCAACTGAACTGAAAAAGCTTCATGGATGAGAAGTGAAATGTTTTCAAGGGAAAACAAAAAACACAACAGTCCATTTGCCTTTTGAAAAGCACCATGACCTAGATGATGGAGAACGTCCATAGACGATAAAAATCAACTAGAATTGAATCCGGTCTATACATTTCCATATTTTCGGAGTAGCTGAGTTCTTCCTTATTTGACTGTGATGCCATTGTCATCATGATCCCAGAATAGAGAGGGATTTTCATGATAGATAAACGCAGTTTGTTTTCTTGGGCATTTGAGAGAGAGCCAGTTTTATCTCCTGTTTAAAATGGGAGAGTTGAGTTTTGCCTTTCGCACGTATGCCAACTGGATGTCTCTAGAACAGCCCCTTTTCCCCCGCCTTAGGAAGAAAGGCAATGTGAAACCACTTCTGACAATATTGCTATGGAAATTACATGGATTTGTGGTTTACCCGAAGTCAAGACCGACTCAAAAGGTGCCCACTAAAAAAAGGCATTCAGTGATATAGTGACTCTTGGTTGACTGGCAGCTCTGCCATGATCCAGTGAAGATGGAAAGCCTCAGTTTTATCTATTTGCTTCATCCCAGTGCATCAATTTGCCAGTCTGATGCAACTCCAGCCATATATTTGAAGGTGATGGAAGAAAAACACCTAACAGAAAGCGGGGGGGACGGGACGGGACCGTGATTTATATTCCTGCCTTGAAAATATTGTTTTGCAAAGCACCTTTTTTTTAAAAGAAGCCCCAATACGTTTAAGTAATGAATCAGAAAGATAATATAGGACAGGATAATAACAAAAAGCTTTACCAGCATGCAATTATATTTCAAGAACTTTGGAGAATGCCATTTGAAAAGTGTGTGGGTGCTAATGTTGTGCTACACAATTACGTTTCGATCGTTCTTTCTCAGTAAGGTTTTGTTTTCTATGAGGATGCAAATCGGGAATTAATTGGTTTGCTTACAAGTAATGTTTAGCTTATACACCACCGAACGCAAGTATAAACTTCAAGAGCTCACTCAGGTGTAGTAGACTTATTCACAGCTCGTGGCTAACTGGGAGATCTTTGGTCTCAAACAATGTTTGTCAGGCTTCAAAAAAATGACTTAAGGATGAAAATCCCAAAAGAAAAGCCTTCTTTATAACATGTCAATCGAAACTAATATAATATCCCTTTGATGAAAGGCATCCATACTGGTAGTTCTACACTTCTGACCACAATTGAGCCCTGAATTTTGGTTCTGAGTTGTTGGGGGGTCATAAGCCGAGTCACCATGTGATCAACAAATCCAAGCAAACAGTCTGTATCCCAAATAATCTTAGATCTTCCACTTTGGACTGGATGAGAACCCGATAACAGGTTTTATTTCATGCCTTGGTTCTGGTTTTGTCCTCTTTTTAAAGTACTTACCTGACGTGTCCTAGAATTTTTTAGGATGCCAGTTCTGAAAAATGTATCAAAGAAAAGAAAGGGATTAACAATAGAGGGAAGATATATTTTCTTTCAAGCACCATTTGTACTGCTAACTTGGTAAATCTCTTTGACATTTAAATTATTATTTTTTCTTAGTTCTTTGTGGTTTGGCTCTGTGTTTTCTTTTTCATTTTTTTTTCTCTTTTGCCTTTTCTAAATTCCACCCACCCACCCAATAACTAAATGCCACGACTATTGTATCCTTGGCTGGTTCTAAAAAAAACAAATACAGACTTAAGGATTTTATATTCATAGTTGTTGTTGTTTTTTTAAACCACATGCCATGATAAAGTTACTTTTCAACTAGCCTCCGTTTTAAAAATAAATAGAAATGGAAAAATAAACCATTATGGATGATATATATATATATATATTTTCCCATGAGGGAAGTTAAGGAGCAGATTTGTTGCCTGCGAAGATCCTTTTGAAGTCTTAGCATCTTGCCAAAGCCCCACGGAGAAGGCCAAGGGTAATACAGACTGTCCCCAGCAGTAACCTCTCATGGCCCTAGGTCAAAGAAGAAATGGACCAGCAGTCCCTCTTCTGTGGTTTCCAGCAAACTCAATATATTTAAAAGCAGTCAATCAGTCAACAATCAAAAAGTCTACAAGCACATAAAGGCAAGCAAACAATCTCCACCCATGCGCTCTAAGTTCAAAAGCCTGATCTACCTGAGGGAGAAATAGCAGGGGGGCCTCAGCTGACCCCAAATGCTCTGGAGATGATATGGAGGGGGGGGAAGAGTCATCAATGCAGCTTTTAGGCCTATGCTGGCTTGAATGAAATCCCCTTTTCAAATGTGAGTTCCGGATATGTCGATCCTTCTTGATTTTTGTCCTTGTATCTTACAGATTTGTTCCTGACAACGTTGTCCAACGGTGGAGAAGCTCAGTTTGAGATGTGGCTGAATCAGGTAAAGAAACTCCATCGTGTGAAGTCGGGAATAATTATATTCTGATGCATTCACACACAGGTAGGGGCTGATTCTACTGAATTCAGGAATAAAGAACCTGGACCTTACGGTACCATTGTCAGTGCTGCTTTTGAACTTCTGAATGTCACCTGAACAAGCAGCAATCTAGCACGGATAACAAGCCACTCAGTAGAATATGTGTGTGTTGAGCAGGTGATGTCTTGTGTAGGATCGCTGGCATTTGATTTGTCAACAGGCTGGTTTTTTTGGGGTGGGGGGTGGGGGGATATTCCTTAATTTGTTACTTCCTTTTTGTGGCAGGGCCCATACTTCGTATTGGTTCCAGTGGGACAATTTTTGTTTTCTTTTCGCTATTGAAAAAAAATGGAGAAAAAAAATGGTTAAATGAGAAATCCGATTTCTTTCTGGCTACTGAAGTCTCAGTCTAAGGCAGGGGTGTCCAACCTTGGCAACTTTAAGACCTGTGGACTTCTATCTCCCAGAATTCCCTAGCCAGCATGGTGAATTCTGGGAGTTGAAGTCCAGAGGTCTTACAGTGCTGTTCTGCTCTAGAGTACAGAGGACTAATAGCTAATCTGAAGACTTTTTTTAAGGCTCTGAGAGTACCCAGGGTAGAATAAACCTGTGTATCTTCCCTTTTTCTTCTTTCTTTACCAAATTTATTCTTTGTGAATTTTGTCCATTTAGGTCAGTAAATCTAAGAGAGTAAACAGTCACCATAAAATATTAATATAATTTTTGGAAAGCTATTTTCACTCTTTTTTCTTTCTTTTTCCTTGAGTGCAAGGAGCGTCAGCAATTTATTGGTTGACACAATTATTACTAAAATCCATTCTTCCCCTTAATAATCCATTTGATTCAATACCATAGTTAACACTGAAAGCTAATTTCCTTAGGGCTCACCTTGTCTATTAATATTTCTATCCAAATCTTTAATTCACGTAGGGAACGTTTTTGCAAGCTAAGGCTACACCAAGATATTTGCAACCATGGTTTCTCAATTTCTAAATCTTTTAAGTTAGTTTACGAAATGATTGAAAGTATGCAAAAACAAAAACTCAAACTATATTGCCTCTATAAGATATCATGTTTTTTTCTGTTCTCCATGGGTTATTATGTTCATTGTTTTTCACCTTTTTATGAGAAATATTTATGGATTGATTCCCTATATATGGTATATATATATATATGTATGCATGCATGTATGTAGGTATGTATTTATGTATTTATGTATTTTTATTGACAGGATGGAGATTTTGCCAAACCTCAACACATAAAGGAAAAACCGAAGGATGCGGTTGTTATAGGGCAATCAGTATTTGCTGACTTTGGTGAGATTCCTTTTTCCTTCTCCCAAATATTTGATTTAAATGTATTTTCTGTGTATGCAAGAATGTCTAGAAATTATCTAGAAAGAATGCAGTAGAAATTATTAGAGTGATAATACCATTTTGTTCTGCTCCTTAAGAAAACTCTACATTTGTAAATGTTACATTCCTAAAATGTGTTAATAGACACTTTATCAATAAATATCTGAAAATATATGAAATATTTAAATTACACTGCTTATTAAAATTTGATGAAACATGTCCATGTTTTAAAACATTAATAACAAGTATTAAATCTTCCTAACTTTCTGGGAACCTAATCTTGAGCATTTTTTTTTGTGGAGAGAAATAATATTTTTGCTTTTAACTAAGGTCCAAATTAGGAATTGGTATGTATTTTTAACAATTCCAAAAAGTCATTGTTATCGTTAAATTTATGACACCAGGTGCTTGATGTGTTAATTCTAACTTTATTTTGTATCGGATCATCAACATTTTTATCTCTTTTTATTTTATGTCCTTGTTAAAACAGCTTATTGCCTGTTTAGCGTGATAAACTTTCAAATTACTACTAATAATAAAGCTTAAACGTCCAAATTCAGAATCTGGTTTTCGTTAAAAGAAGAACATAATTGCTCCCCCATTTTGTTTCCGCTGATCAGAATGTACATTAATTTTCCATCAGTAACCAAGGCTGAGACAAACTGAGCTGGAGTTTTTGGTTTTTAAAATGTCAGGGAATTATCTACGCATTTTGATCTTCCCAGCCGCAATTGTTCTCATCTTCTGTTTTCTAATATGTCTAAAGTGAGGGAGAGGATTTGATTAAATAGATTTTTCTTGGCCTTTGGCTAAGATTAAGTGTAAGAGTTGATTAACCAAGATCTGGGAAGTGTTATTTATCCTAAGAAACACGGTGCCTGTTTATTTGAAAATAAACACCGGCCGCATCCTACCCTAATCTAAATAAGTCCCGTAAATATTTTCATGCGTTTATGCTTGACCTTTAGTTAAATACCATCACTCCTGAGTAAGTGTCCAGGGAGACTCTGAACTGTAAC
This sequence comes from Oxyrhabdium leporinum, assembly GCA_032468155.1. NCBI lineage: Eukaryota > Metazoa > Chordata > Lepidosauria > Squamata > Cyclocoridae > Oxyrhabdium > Oxyrhabdium leporinum. The sequence goes on along the minus strand of JANHFL010002564.1, from coordinate 59,650 downwards.
TCTTGCTATAGAAGAAACTAAAATCAGACTAAAATGAGGTTTTATTTTAATGATTCTATTTGCATGCTACCAAATCTGCTAGGGATGTTTGGCAGCTTGCATTAACGTTTACGTACGCTGTTCCCCTTTTTTTTTTTTTTTAAAAAAAAGATCCATTACAGGCAAGCGAAGGTGGAAACATAGCAATCCTAAATAATGTAATGGGTTGGGGTTTTGTTTTGTTTTTAATCCTTGGTTTTTTTTTGGGGGGGGGGATTCGATTAACCTGTCACAGAGAGCTGTTCACAATTCCTCAAAAGCAGATGGTCTCGGAAAATGCCATGAATGCTAATAAGCACGAAGCCTACATCAAGTACGTTTGTTTATTTGTGAGCGATGTAAATAAGTTAATCTGATTAGAATTTCATCACGCCAAGTGCTAACTCCTTGACAGCCAAAGGGGCAGATGTAGTTTTAGAAATAAGCCGTATTTTTAAAGGAGACATGAATTGGCTTAAGATTTCCAAAGATGCACAAGAGAGGGAGAGACGTTTCTAAGCAAGGATTCCAAACGTTGTTATGCCATTTGGAGTTATACTTTTTGAGCCACAGCATCATACCAGAGATAGTAACAGCCACCACACCAATAGTCCTCAACTTACAACAGCTCGTTTAGCGACCGCTCAAAGTTGCAGCGACACTGGGGAAAAAAGGTGACTTAGGAGCTTTTTTTCACACTTAGCGACCTTTGCGGCATCCTCGTGGTCTAACAATCAAAATTCAGATGCATGGCAGCTGCTTCGTATTTATGACGGTTGCAGTGCACCAGGTGGGGGTGTCATGTGATCCCCTTTTGTGACCTCCTGACAAGCAAAGTCAGTGGGGAAGCCAGATTCGCTTAACAGCCGGGTTACTAACTTATCAACTGCCACGATTGACTTAACAACTGCGGCAAGAAAGGTTGTCGTATGGGGAAAAACTAACAAATGTGTGACTGAACAACAAAAATCGGGGCTCATTTATGGTCATAAGTCGAGGACTACCTGTACTGTACAAACTGATTGGCGGCAACCATAAAATCCAGGGGGACCAAGAGAGAGAGAAGGCCCGCCTGGTATAATACAATATTTTTTCTTCAAATACTTTTACATTTTTTCTGTTTGAATGTTACCTAGTTTGGGTAATGAAATGTCTGCAAGAAAACAGACAAGCTTAGAGAGCACTCCATAGTCGTCCTCGTCCTCCTCCATCATCCTCGTTCCACAAACCCTACTCCCTTCTAGCACTGATGATGTTACCTAGTTGGGTAATGAAATGTCTGCAAGAAAACAAGCAAGCTCAGAGAGCACGAAGGACCCCTCAAATAAGGAAGTAACATCTAGAAAGAGCCACCGTTGTTGAGGCTGTTTTGATCTCCCGTGAAATTGCCTGTTATTCATTTCCAAAACAATCTTTTGCAATTTAAGTTTAATGGAAAATCCAAAAACAAAATAAAACCCAGAAAAGCCTATTTCCTTAATAGAAAATAGAAGCATGGGGGAGGAAAACCAAGCCCATAGCATAAACGAGCTATTTCCTCTTCTGTGAAAACCATTCTCAACCTCTTGCACTCTTCTTTATTGAATAAATTTTAAAAAACGCACATCTTTAATCTCCATGTTGTTCCTCCGCTACAATTTACTTCTTAATCAGTTTAAATTTTAATTTAAACTTTGTTTTAAAACGATATTTCAGCATTAACAAAACTGGGAGATACTGTTTCATCCACTTTGGTGCAGGGAACATTAATAACTGGTAAATTAGTTGTCCTATGACTTATTTTTATTAAATCATGGCCTCGGTGCTTATTCATTTTGGAGTTACAGCATCTACAGTATCTTTAGATGCAAAGTGACTTGAGCCGGGTCTGATTAAAATACGTTTTAATAAAGTTACTGATAATGTCTGGAGACCGTTGCCATTTAGGAATGTATTCATCTTCCACTGTTGGAGTTAAAAACTCATTTGGGAGCTGCTACTAAACTAAGTTTTCGGTTTAATAAAAAGCTTCATTCTCGTTGTAGGCACGAACTAAAGTATACATTTGTGTCTGAGTTTTTCACCAATGGTTTTTCTACTGAGGCAAAATACGTTGCAAAAATACAATTGCAATAGTAAAATAACAACAAATCAATAGCATGAAAACAATACAGCTACTGTAAAGACTTAACACATAAATATTGACATTTCATTATTCTCAGGCCTCATCCTAGTCACAAGATGAAATGAAGGCCACCCACAATCTTAATTGTCTCAAAGGAAAATTAATTGATCTTGCTTGGGTAGAATCTATTCGGTGAGACCAGTTGGTCCCTATTAAATACAAACCCTTGTTTCAGTCTCGACCTACTCTAAGCAGAGGCATGATGGCTGGGTGGTTAAAGATGCTGGGCTTGTCAGCTGGAGAGCTGACAGCCCGGTTCGAGACCCGCGTGCCATGCGACGGGGTGAGCTCCCGTTCCTCGCTCCAGCTCCTGCCCATCTAGCAGTTTGAAAGCATGCAAATGTGAGTAGATAAATAGGTACCACTTTGGTGAGAAAGTAACGGCGTTCTGTGTGCCTTTGGTGTATTGGCCACATGACCACAGAAATGGTCTTCAGACAAGGCTGGCTCCCTTGGCCAAGAAACAGAGATGAGCCTTGGGCACTAGAGTCAGACTCGACTGGACAGGAAACCTTTTACTCTAAGCCTCTTGGTTTAGATCAGCCCAGCGTTTTCTACAAATTCTGCACATTTTCAAGATGCATAAAATTAGAGCTTGCTTTGGGGAGCCGTGTGTGTGTGTGTGTGTGTGTGTGTGTGTGTTAGTGCTTGCGCGTGCGTGCATCCTATTATTTTTCTTGAATAAATACCCAACATTAAATTCTTGACTTTTAGATATGCAAAGCAACGGTTAGATATGCAAAGCAACAGTTTAATCTGTCAGAGAGTGCCTTTAACCTTTAAAGAAGAGTCAGATTCACTATCTACCAACCTAGAATGCTAAAATCATTTTTTAAGTCACTGCCATTATGCATTGAAATCCCAAGGGGAAGAACATTGTCAATTGAGATGCTGTGATTATTTTTTTCATAAAGCCATACATAAATTTATATACATTTATTAATTGGTTGAAGGTTGTGTCGTGGCTGTGCGATCTATTTGACTTCTGAGGGATTCGCAGCCTGGTTGTAGGTTGATAAATCCGAATTATGTAAATATAAATCCTTATATTTGAACTGAACAACAGGTCTTTTTAGGACTCTAATTCCAGACCCCCTCATCCTGCCCACTCCTCTCCATCTGATTTAAGGTCGGGTAGCTTTTGTGATAATATATCAATTTGGTGTAATAGACCACCATCAGAATAATAAATCTGCAATTCTTCCAGGAGTAGATAGAACTGTTTTTAGAACCCTTTATGGGTAGGTCTCCAATTTGCCTTCTCGACTTTCATTAAACAATTATTAGTTATCTCAGCTTTCGGTGGGTGATATAATTAAATTGTTATAACATCTGCTTACAAATTTTTCACTTAATAAGCTTGGCAAGGCTACCTAGTCATATTTTTATAACCACCACCACCACACACACACACACACACACACACACACACACACACACACACACTCCCAGCAAGTTGATTGAGGTGATGATGAGATGTTAATGTAATCCTGTCTCCATCGCTGTCACCTGCTGGGGTATTTACATCCCTAATTAAAAGGGACAAAGCCCTGGGAGGTTTTTATTTAAAATGAAAATTAAACCGAATAGGAACATAAAAGTTATCTCGGTTGGTGGCAAGCAGAACAGACCGCAATCAAGGAGGCCACAGCAAATGTTTTGTTTGACTTTAGAATAGACAGCAAAGGATAAACAAATGACCTTTTTGCAAATATAAATATAGCATTTGTATTAATATAAAGTACAATCTGAAAACTTTTGGGGTACGTTTTTAGAGATGACGAGAGAAGCATGGGTTTGTAAATATATATATATACAATTTGGAAGGCTTGCCAAAACAAGGTGAAAGGATCACAACGTCTCCTTAATTATTATTTTTATTTGTTCATAATATAAAGTACAAAAAATACAAAAACAAATAGGAAAAATGGGGAAGGGGAAGGGGAGAGGAGAAGAGGAGAGGAGAGGAGAAGAGAAGAGAAGAGAGCAGAAAAGAAGGGAAAAAGAAAGTAGAAGGCATTGACTTCCGACTCCCTTTGGTGCAGTAAAATTAGACAGTAACAATAAACCTCCACTTTTTACTTTTACATAGTAGTACAAACTAGCCATTTCTATATCAACAAATCTGTCTAATCCATAAAACCCAAAAAACAAAGTTTCATTTTCCAGAAGCCGTTTCCAAGTAGAAACAAAAGTAACTGTGTTTTTGTCTTTTATCAAAGCAGTCAATTTAGCCATCTCTGCTAACTCCCATCAACTTTTGCAGCCATTCTTCCATTGTGGGGATCAAAGTGTCCTTTCATTTTTTGTGCATAAAGTAATCTGCTGCCATCAACATCTATCACATCAAAGTTCCGAATTTTTTCCCCAAGTCTTTTTCCATTAAACCTCCCCCCCCCCCCAAAAAAAAAGAGAGTTTCTGGTTCTATCTTTATATTCACTT
>JANHFL010002561.1:111604-122412 GCA_032468155.1 Oxyrhabdium leporinum | reverse complement strand
AAAGTTGTCCTAAAGCAAACAAAACACATTAACCTCCTCTTCCCCCCCCCCCAAGGGGACCCTTTGGTTTATCAGGAAATTTTTCATGGAATTCCTTGACCAAATTTGCTTTCACATCCCAACTCTTTATCCACATGGCTTCAGACAAAGGGTACCCTTTCCAATGAATCAAATATTGTAATTTACCCCTAAACATCCTTGAGTCCAGTATTTTTTTCACTTCATAATGGGTCTCCCCTTCTACTACTACTGGCTTGGGAGGGGCAGCTGTAGGAAGTCTTATCCTTGACTGAACAGCCAATTTCAATAGACTACAATGGAACACAGGATGTATTTTACCCAATATCCTAGGAAGACTAAGTTGAACTGTTACCGGATTTATGATTTTCACAATCAGAAAAGGACCCAAAAATCTAGGACCCATTTTTTTTGCTAGGGATACAAAGTCAAAGATATTTAGTTGACAAGTATACCTTATCCCCCATTTTGAAAGGAGGCTGCAGAGAACGGTACTTGTCAGCTTGTCTTTTATATTTTCCTGCAGCCTCTGCTAGAGCCTTTTGTTTATTTACCCATTCTTTTTTCAATGTCTCCATCCACTCATTTAATGACATTGAAGTTGCTCTACAGGCAGTTCAGGCATAGGCACAAATTCCCTCCCCATGGTAATTTGAAATGTGTTAACCCAGTGGTACTATGCACCGCATTATTATAAGCAAATTCTGCAAACGGCAACAGTTCATACCAATTCTCCTGTTGATAATTTATATAACACCTAATTTATTTTTCTACCATTGCGTTCCCTCTCTCTACAGCCCCATTCATAGCTGGATGGAATCTGGAACTAAGCCCCTGAGGATCCAATTACTTTCAAAAACTCCCTTCGAAATTTGAGAGTGAATTGTACCACCCGATCGGAAATAATCCTCTTTGGTATGCCATGAAGATGATACATGTGCTTAACAAACAACTTTGCCAATTTTTTGGTGGAGGGCAATCATAGGCAAGCAACAAAATGGGCTTGTTTGGAAAACAAGTCAATTACAGTCCATATCACTGTATTGCCTCCGCTACCCGGCAGTTCAACAATAAAATCCATAGCAATCTCTTCCCAGGGTCTGGTTGGTTCAGCCACCTGTTGCAATAATCCTGTGCAATAAGCCAGTGTTTGCGGGTAGCACATATGGAACATAATCTTCCACATCTGCTTTCATCTTTGGCCACCAAAACTGCCTTCTAATCAAATGCAAAGTTTTTAAAAACCCAAAGTGACACCCCCCCCCCGATGAGAATCATGACATTGTTTTAAAATCCATAGCCAATCTGCCTTCAAATCTGTAGCCTATTTCTCCTCCGGGGCATCCATCTTTCTCCTTTGAGCTCAGGTCAATGCTTACACCATTAGTTCTGCCTGGGAGATTATTGGATGGACAATCTCTTTGTGTCAGCTGTCAAATTGGGGTTTTCTCAAAAGGGCATTGGCCAAAAGGTTCCTTCCCCCTGGGATATACTTGAAATGCTTAAAGTATTGAGCCCAGCGAACTTGTTTTGGGGAAAATTTCCTTGGTGTTTTCAAAGCTTCCAGGTTCTTATGATCAGTCCAAACCTCAAAGGGCTGCTTGGCCCCCTCCAGAAAATGCCTTCAGGAAAGTAAAGCCCAACGCACAGCAAAGGCTTCCTTTTCCCAGGCAGCCCACCTTCTCTCGGCATCCATTAGCTTCTTAGACACATAAGCACAAGGCAGCAGTTACCCCTTCGCATTTTTTTCTGCATGAAGACTGCTGCTATGGCCATGCTGCTAGCATCCACCTGAATAACAAAAGGTGTCTCTGGGTCTGGATGCTGTAGAATTGGTTCCTCTGTGAACAGTCTCTTTAATTTTTCAAATGCTTTCTGACAGTCGATATTCAATGCCAGAGGCTGAGAGGGCTTTGGCTTCCCAGGAGTGGGCCCCATCTTTAACAGTTCAGTAAGGGGAAGCACTACCTCTTCAAACCCCGGAATGAATTGTCGATAGAAGTTTGTGAAACCCAGGAAACTTTGTAGTTGCTTACGGGTTTTAGGGGCTTGCCAATCCAGCACCACCTTCACCTTCCCTGGATCCATCTCGATCCCCTCGCTAGTCACCCTGTACCCCAAATAATCAAGGGATTCCTTCTGGAATTCACATTTTGAAAGTTTTACATACAGCTTCACCTGTAAAAGTTTCTTTAGCACCTGGCGTACTAACTTTACATGTTCTTGCATCATCTCAGTGAAGATGAGAATGTCATCCAAATAAACGAGAACTCCTTTATATAAATGTTCATGTAGTACTTCATTTATCAACTGCATGAGAACTGCAGGGCCCCCAGCAGACCAAAAGGCATGATTTGGAACTGCCTCTTTCTAGACCATAATCTGGTGCTTTAGGTTTTAAGAGGAAATAGCTCGAGTCTCAGATGGAGATTAAATGAAGCTATTTTGCAAAAGGAAAGGATTGTAAAAGACTGCAAAAAGAAATTGCAGGAATACTTTGAGAATAATCTGGGAAAAGGGACAAGCTTAACGACAGTATGGGATGCTAGTAAAGCAGTTATGAGGGGCTATTTTATACAGTACAATTGCTTAGAGAAGAGAAAAATCCCAGGAAAAGACGCAAAGGATTTTGGATGAAATTAGACAGAAAGAAATCCAGTTGCAAAAGACACCTATGGACACTAAAATTCTACACCATATTAAACTGTTATGGCAACAATTATCTATGTTAACTGTGCAGGAAATAGAAACAAAATTGAACTTTGTGAAACAAAGACATTTTGAATTTGCTAAAAAAAACAGGCAGATCATTAGCACATAAATTAAGAAAAGAAAGCAAAAAGACAATAATTGGAAAAATTTGTGAAGGCAATAAAGTAATAACAGACAATAAACTCATTAAAAAGTCCTTTCATAACTTTTATTCAAATTTGTATGTATAAAAAACAGGAGATTGATATGTCAAAAATAGATGAATACCTTCCAAAACGGCAGTTACCTAAATTATCACAAATCCAGAGACAACTTATGAATGATCTGATAATGGCTTTTGAGATAGCAGAAGCTATTAAAAAAATGAGGCCAGGCAAAGCCCCGGCCCTAGATGGTCTTACAAGCTGATACTATAAATGTTTTGAGGATGAACTTCCTCAACCACTAAAAGACACAATGAATGATATACCACAGAGGGGAAGTATATGTGGAAAGAAGCCAATATTGTGTTGCTCTCAAAGGAGGGTCAAGATGTTACAACGGCAAAGAATTATAGACCGATTATTTACTAAATAAAGACTGCAAACTCTTTGCCGCTATTTTGGCAGAAAGACTAAAGAAGTTTTTTACAGGTATATATATATACATGAAGACCAAGCAGGCTTTCTGCCGAATGACAGCTAAGAGATAATGTGAGGACTGTCTTAAATGTTTTTGAATATTTACAACATTATAATGAGAAACAGTCTGCCTTAGGTTTTTTTTAGAGGCAGAGAAGGCCTTTGACAACCTCAATTGGGGCTTTATGTTTAAGGTGCTGGAAGAAATGGACTTTGGAGTAAACTTTATTCAAGGGATTAAAGCAATCTACATGTCACGGAATGCAAAAATTGTCATAAGTGGTGATTTAACTAATTCATGTAAATTCAAAAGGGTACAAGATAAGGATGCCCTTTGTCCCCTCTGCTGTTTATTTTGGTTTGGGAAGTCTTGAACAGAGATATCAGACAGGATGACAAAATCAGGGGTGTAAATATTAAAAAAGTTTATAAATTGAGAGCCTTTGCTGATGATTTGGTTATCTTTCTACAGGATCCAAATAATAATATAGAACGCTTGATGTAGAAATTGAATGAATTTGGGGCTTTGGCAGGTTTCAAAATAAATAAACCGAAAACAGCAATGCTGATTAAGAATTAAGGATAGTGATATTGTCAGCTGGATCTCCAGCTTGGGATTTTCCTTTGATGCATGCTTATTATTGGCTGCCATAGTAACGGTGAGGGGGAGGCATGGCCTTTGGGTTGGGGAAGTGAGCTTGTGAGGTGAAGGCCCATGTGAATTAAAAGGGAGGTTTGCTCTCAATAATTGCTGCGCTGCTGAGTGGAGTTGTTTACACCCAATCAAGGCCAACCGTCCTAGAACTCCAGATGGGCGAACTATCTGAAGATGAGCTTCACATGACATTATGCGGGACATGGATTGGACATTCAGCCTGGGACTCTGGGGGGAGCGATTTGGGGAAACTTTAAACCTGTAACATTCACGCCTTTTGAATCAGATCTTGCCTTGCTTTCGCTGCTATCATTTCAAACTCAGTAAAAGTACCTCTTCTCTACTTCAATGGAGTTGAGGGTTTTCTTTCTTGGGTTTTGAACGGAGGCAGGCCTGATAGGTACTGAAAGGCATTCTGCCACTAATGCATCTGTTTTAGTAATCTGCACTCCAAATTGAGTACCAGATAAAAAGGCTATTCAATATTATTTTCTTTCTTGCATTTTTAAAGTATCCTATATTTTCAGCATCTCTAGTCTATCCAAGAACAATTTCCAAATTGTTCCCAAATGGAGCCCAGAATCAAAAAGAAATTTCAACTCTCATTTAATGAATAAAATGTTAAGAATGCAGGTTGAAGGTTGGGGTTTTTTTTGCATACCATAGTTTTAGCATATGCACCTTTCTCTATGTTACCTTTTGAAAACAAAACTTAGTATGATGAAATCTCTCTTTGAGAAAGACTGCATGGAATGGTGATGTTTGAAATGAAACAGAAGATTGTCTTTTATTGCAGAAGAATTGGCATTTAACAGAATAATCATAAGTAAAATAAAATACTACCTTCTTTTTTTGTGACTTGTTCTCTCCCTGTATCCTCTGAAGTAAGACTGAATTGTTATTGCAGCATTGTTTATTTCTTTAGTCCCCCTTTGGATCGAGAATCTTCTTGTAACTAATATAAATCACAGTAAGAATAAACCCTTAATTTATTGTAGTAAATCAGCATATTTAAACTAACTCTTACTTAATCTGGCACTTTTCAGATTGGATTGGAGTATTGTTCTCATCAACTCTCTTTCTGCCAAACTTAGCCTGCTGGATCTGTAGCTGTAGATTACAGGAATTGTTCTTCTCAGCTGCTGGAAAACACCAGTTTGGGGAACACTGGATTATACAATCAATGTATTATGTATTTTCATGATCTCTATCCAAGGTAGTGAGAATTTCCTTTTTTTTTTTAGATACAGGCTTATGTTATTAGACATTCACAAGTCTTCAGTATTAACTGGATTCAACAGAATAGAATAGAATAGAATAGAAGAGTTGGAAAGGACTTTGGAAGTCTTCTAGTCCAATTTCCTGCTTAGGCAGGAAACCCTATACCATTTCAGACAAATAGTTATCCAATCTCTTCTTAAAAACCTCCAGTGTTAGAGCATCTACATCTTCTGGAGGCAAGTTGTTCTGCTAATTGTTCTAACTGTCAAGAAATTTCTCCTTAGTTCTCAGTTGCTTCTCTCCTTGATTAGTTTCCACCCATTGTTTCTTTTCCTATCCTCAGGTGCTTTGGAGAATAGTTTGACTCCCTCTTCTTTGTGGCAGCCCCTGAGGTATTGAAGCACTGCTGTCATGTCACCCCTAATCCTTCTTTTCATCAAACGAGACATATCCAGTTCCAGCAACTGTTCTTTATATGTTTTAGCCTCCAGTCCCCAAATCGTCTTTGTTGCTCTTCTCTGCACTCTTTCTAGAATCTCAACATGTTTTTTTATATCATGGCGACCAAAACTGGATGCATTATTCCAAGTGTGCTCTTATAAAGTGGTATTATTAAGTCTTCAGTATTAATTGGATTCAACTGAATTTAAAAGAGAAGAATAGAATAGGATAGGACAGGACAGGACAGGACAGGAACAGGCATTATAGAGTGGTATTAACACTTCGCGTGATCTTGATTCTATCTCTCTGTTTATGTAGCCTAGAACTGTGTTGGGTTTTTTGGCAGCTGCTGCACAGTGCTGGCTCATATTTAAACAATTGTCCACTAGGACTCCAAGATCCCTCTCACAGTTACTACTATTAAGTGAGGTACCACATATATTGTACCTGTCCATTTGGTTTTTCTTGGCTAAATGTAGAACCTTACTTTTTTCACCACTGAATTTCATTTTGTTAGATAGCGCCCAATGTTCAAGTCTGTCAAGATCCTTCTGTATCAATTTCATCACAATACTTGGTTGATGGATAAGCATCTTCCACCAAATTTCATAAAAGCAAGTTTGCTTAGGAATGCGTGATCATTATTTATAACCTAGCATTTATTTTCTTCAGTCGGACCATGCCCCACTCCTCTTTCCTGATTCCCCTTGTTAAAACTTTTCTTTTGGGTTTTTAAAATCTCACCTCAATGCCCAGGTTTTGCTGTTATTCTTTCTTCTTTGAAGTCACTAGGTTCTAAATTCTCATGGGATTTAACTGTGTTTGCCTACTTCCCCTATCTGGAAAGTATTTTTCCCTCCCCCCAACCTGTCCCTCCTCCCCAGATAGAGTGAATGGGGAGGGATACTAAACAAGGGTGGAACGACAACTTTTGATTCAATATTCTATGTCTCACTGCCATTGACTGATAGGATCACGGTGTCAGAAATAGCTCCTGGTTACCACAATAATTCTGCTCATATAGGCTGCCTATTGCTTCAGCAAGAAAGTCTATGAAAAACTCCTATTTGAATTGCAACTTTAAAAAAAATAGTTCAAGTTCTAGATTCTGATTTCTATCTCTGACATCTGGCTTCACTCTTGTGTCCTGCTTCTCAGCTACCACTTGTAGTCACTAGCTCAGGCTGAAACACATTAAGCAGAAATAGAAAAAACAGATTTTCCTTTTAATTCTGTTTTATAGCTATGCATTCTGACTGTACAAACCTGGATGCTATAAATGGAAAGTTTTACCTGACTGGAGCTTGATAATCCACATAGCTGTTCCATACACACTCTTTGCCTCTGCAAATGCTTTGCGAGTGACATATCCTCTGTAAACTGAAGACAGAAGGTGAAAACCTCTAAAACAAGCTGTTGTATTTTCCTACAGGGTTACCTAGTTATTCACATATGCAAGGAGGAAGGGAGGGGATGAGAAATTATTATTTGGGACAAACTTTGATGACTTTGTGGCATATTTCATGGTTTGAAAGAGGGCAATGAGGACTATAGGGATTGGACCATGTAGCAAAACAGGTGGACGTATGCAGATGCAGCCAGTATAAACATTTTGTTTTTACACTGGACTTCAAGATGAGGCTTTACCTTTGATTTGTAAAACTGTGACACCTCAAAGCATAGAAAACAAGAAAACTGTCAAGAAAGCAAACAAGGAAAACAAGAAAAAAATATGGCTTAAGGACATTAAGTATTTCTGAAATGATAGGTTCCCCACCCCTATTTTAGGATGTCAAATACAATGAAATTTTATGTAGAGATCCAGGTTCGTGTTAAGAAAACACAAGTTGATTCAACATAATGGGATAGCTTTCATTTAGGAACAAGAATGCAACTTTCCTCTCAAAATGGAAAATTCAGACTTTAAAGGAGATCAAATTGGAAATGGGTTTAGAGATCAAACTGCCATTTATGAAAAGCTGAAATCTCAAACAAGATGCTCCATCTTTTCAGCTAAAGCCTTACAGTTGCTTAATCAACAATCCGCTTAATTAATCTTTCTCACCTTAGACTTTCAGATTTTATGTATTTATTCATTTATTTGACAACACTGTCAGAGAACTTCTCTAGTAGTGATAATGCTTACAATATTCGACAATTATCTGCTGGTAAATAAAGTGGATGAGTAGACATGACTGTTAGCTGTAATGAAAAGCCATCAATGCAAGAAAGGAAATTTTTAAAGGTCAAGCTGGAAATGGATTCTGACACTAAGGTGAGAAAAGGCAGAGGAGAACAAAGCAAAAAAAGAAGGAAAACATGGGACTACATTACTGGCTCTTGGTATACTGTTTTAGTGATTTGCAATTTTTTAAGGGGGTTTGAGATTATCTTCTCATATTTCCTTGTCCAGAGATATAAATCAATCTAATTGGTAGGATATGCCAACTTCCTGGCAATCTCCTACTTTGGTTACAGGTTGATTTTCCTCAAATATTCTCCAAGTCACCAATTCAAGATTCTATAGAGAAAGGCAATTACAGAAGTCAAAATGTCACCAAAATAACAAAATTTGCATTATGACATCCCAATACAAGTTCTGTCCCTTCCATCCTTGTATGTGACATCATTATACAAATAAAAAATGGCAGAGTTTACTTTGTGATGCATGTATGTGATACCCATCAAGAAGGGAAATCTTTATGTATGCAGACTTGAGTTTTCAGATAAAAGTCAAGCTATAAGTACAAAGTAGAATAACAGAACAAAATTATATATAGTGACAATTAAAGCAACAGTAAAAATGGGTGTTTCTTTTGCTTTATATCTGACTACCTTATTCTGTGTAAATACATGCATATGTGATGCTAAAAGTATTTTTATTACCTGACTGTATTTTAATTGCACTTGCTTTCCTTTTCTCCTTCAACCTTTTAAATCTGTTTGAACGAAGCCATTTTCTCACATAGGTTTGAATCAAAACAATCCTGTGCATTGTCTCCTTTTGCTTTATGTTTAGTTGCTCTATGTGGTAGTACTTCAGAAAAACCTGTTGTTAAAAAAGAGGATCACTATGATTATAAAAAGGAGATCCACTTAATTCCATAGATAACATTTCCAATGATGATTGCTCTCTAAGAGGAAGCCACCAAATATCTGCCTTAAAAAAAACCCCCAGCAGTGTTGGAAGTCAGGGATGATTAGATATAAAAAATGTCCAGGGAGCAGAAGTTCCAATTTTATGGTGGTAAAATGTCAAATAGCCTGTCAAATAGGCAATTCTGAATCTGGCATTGAATTCTAGATAAAATAATGTTACTTCTTAGATGATTGTAATGTCATGCAGAAACAATTTTTGCAAAGTATTTATGAAACTGTGTACAAAATAGTCAGAATCCAAAGTCACAAATATATTGGTTAATAATAACTATTAGACTAACTTCAAGCTAATGAATTCACTGGAACTTTTAATCAAATTATATTAAATAAGTGATAAAAAGGGAGGATAATTTAAAAAAAACCTGGTGGATGTAGCTATTGATGGCATGTGCGTGAACCTCCATAACACTATATTCTTTATAATCCTACTTGTTTCAGCAGAAGCATTGCAGAAAATATTACAGGTGGATAGTGGTAGAGCATGGAAATAGTACCTTTGTTTTCCCAACCATCCATTTATTCAACTTGGCTTTTTCCAAGATGGCAATACAAGTAGCAGAATTTATAGGAAGTTCATTGCTGGAATTGTAACAAAGGAAATAGTATCTACAAGAGAAAGAAAGAGTCCAGGAAGAAAAGAAAGAAAAAGAGTGAAAGGAAAAATGTCCAACTATTTAACAATGCATTTATAGGAGATACTGTATTTACTGCTTATTAGATAAACAGTAAACAACCTTTACAAGGTTAAGTGCATCATATTTAGACACCAAGCTAAAAGGCTATTCAAATACTGAGGTGCACTCAAGTAACAGAAACTGCAAACAAAGCATCTTTGAATATGTTTCAATTTATCCACCCATTCCTACTGTACAGAAGGAGCACATTTTCCACCTGACTAGCTCATTTTTCTGAGAGGAAAAGGCATGACACTCCTCCTACCTTTTCAAGAATGTCATTGTATTTTTTTTCCTGCCTTTGTTAAGTCTTGTCAGCTTTGATAGGAATAACATGAGTGACAACACTGACTTTTGAAAAACTGTCTTAGTTTGTACAATGTAAGCAAATCTTTAAAATATTGAATATTATAGCACTTTTTTGTTTGTATATCCATTTCTCCATTCCCCACCTAACTAAATTACCATAAATTACCACAGTCTAGTTCAACTGCCATTACCTGCAGGATGGTCACTCCCCACTAGGGGGGCCCAATTACTTTGATCATGTTGGAAGAAGCAACAAGTTATCCTCCTGGGAATTTGGGTTCCAATGTCAACTATTATTTTCTTCTATAAAAGGAACTTTCCTCAGGAATGGCCTCAGGAATGGCCTCTAGTTGGAGACTGCTTCGTCCCCAACATTATCTGGCTTTAGGAAGAGGCTGAAAATAGAACTTTTCCAGAGGGTTTTGAGAGGTCTGATTCCAGAAATTCTTTTGAGGTTTTTAAAATTGTATTTCTAAGGTCTTTTTGGTCTGCATTATTATGTTTGATGAGATCTAGTTTGGTCAGATGGATAACGTATTAGGTTAGAAACCTGGGCACTGTGAGTTCTAGTCCTGCTTTAGCTGGCTGGATAATGTTGGGCCAATCACTTTCTCTCAGCCCATGATGTCCCGCTCACGTGACAAGCCGCCTCTGGTGACAATTCCTGTTTCAACCAACTGATCAACATTTGGTTGATCTGAAAAAAAGCAGACTCTGCATTTGCAGGAAAAGACTAGGGAAAAAAAAAGTTTATTATTTTGATCCAGCTATGGTCTTTTTCTGATAATTGTGGCAGCTTGTAAATCTGTAAATAAATAATTCTGAGGATTTATTTATACAAATAAAAAAATGCAATTTTACATACTTGTTCCCTCTTTTTCTGGCCTTTCCAATTGAAAAAAGCAGAGAACTTCTTACTTTAAAGAGGCAAAAAACAGTGGCTGGTGTTTTTTTGTGTGTGTGTGTATGTATGTATGTATTTAATTAATTAATATGCCT
>JANHFL010002560.1:120383-140439 GCA_032468155.1 Oxyrhabdium leporinum | reverse complement strand
ATTAGTAATAATGAAGGGAGGGAGGGAGGGAGTGGAAAGGTAAAGAGAAATAAGTATGGCCATGAATAAGTTAACTATGTAATACATCAATGTTCTAAACATTGTGGAATTGGAATCTATCCTACATTGACTCACATAAAAATATTTCTGTGAAATATATCTTCTGTATGTAAAATGTATCAAATATAATGGTTTAGGATCTCTCTCACAAAATTATTTTTGAGTTCTCAGGAGGTGAGCAGGAGAAATAGCAAAACAGAATGTCATTATAACAGTCAGCATGCCAGGATCTTGTTAGCACAGTGTCAATAGCTTCAAAATAATGTGACACTAGTCAAAAAGCTCAGAATGGTAAGAGCAGTGTATGGTAACATTAGACATGTTTAATTAGCTACTGAATGCACAAAGCAATTAAAATAGCTGTCTGATAAAGATTCATAGCAATGACATGAGCATTTCCTTAGGAGGATAGGAATACCAATGGTAGACCTATTTACCTGCATGACCCAAATTCTTCAATTTCTTCAAACATGATGATAACAAGAATGATATTGCAAGAAGTAATAGACCTAGATAGGGTTTACATTGCTAAGATTTAAAAGATGTTACATTCAATAAACAAACAAACAAACAAACAAACAAATAAATAAATAAATAAATAAATAAATGGTTTGTGAAGTCAGTACAATTAGATGTTTAAGATGTTGAACTTGGACTAACTAGTCCAGGAGTTAACTCTGGACTAAGGAAAACCAATGCTGAACAGTTAGGATACTTCTATGATTGAATTATAATCTGTTTTTCTATAATTTAAATGTATTATTCTGTGTCCTAATCTCTAGACTGAAGGAGAATAGGTCATGGTCTTCTATATCTTTTCAAGGATTTGAAGATTACTATAATATATCTTCATCTTTTCTCAGGATTAATCCTTCAATCTGTCTTTAATACAGCTTAATTTCTAGTCTTCTGATTATATTTGTTGTCCTTCCCTAAACCTGTTCAAATTTCTGTGAGATCTTCTAAAAGTATGGTGCCTAGATGCTGACATAGTACTCAGGTTGGTGTTTGAACACAATTAAATATAATGGAATAATTACTTCCCGCAATTAGAAGCAGTTGTTCTATTGATGCAACCTAAACTTGCATTTGCTTTTTTTGCTCATATACAAATTTCCTTGAGTTACTGCTCCAGGATATTTTTGCAAGAACCATTATGAAGACATTGTATTTGTTTTTGATGACCCATGTGAAGAAGCTTCAACTTGCTCCATTTTTGTCTTTTAGGATACTAGCTATTATCTGCAAATTTGATAAGCAACATCCCCAACCTTTGATTCAAAATCATTAATGAAAACTTTGAAGAAGTTTTCTTCAAAGAAAGACCCAAGACTTTCCTTTGAGGTACCCCATTTGATACTTCTCTCTAATTTGATGAGGAACCATTCACGAGCGTACTTTGAGTACATTTTTTGATCCAGCTATGTAGTTGTTCTGCCATCCGGCCACATTTAACTAGCTTGTTAGTCAGCATGTCATGGGGAAAATTATCAAGCACTTTGTTGAAGTCAAGTTTATTATGTCTATATTATTTCCACCCTCCATTAAAGACTTATCCAATCAAAAAATGAGATAAGATTAGCCTGACAAGATTTGTTCTTGATAAATCCATGCCGATTTCTTGTAATTACCATTTAGTTTTCAAAGTGATTACCAACTGCTCTCTGTATGAACTGCCTAAACTGTTAGATTAACTAGATGTTTTTCTCTAGGACAACTTTTGCTGTCCTGAAATCTGGCATATCAAAATACAGTAGAGGTTTTCCAGGTTAGTACACAAAATATTTTCTAGACTATCAAGTAATTCCTTCAGTACTCTAGGATGCAATTTACTGGTCCTAGAGATTTAACTTTCTTCAAAATTAAGATTATTCTCCAATCACATTTCTATCTCAATCCTCACCCTTCAACCCACTCATTCGGTCTGTCTGTCTGTCTTTCTGTCTATCTGTCTATCTATTTCCTATCTCTATCTTAATTACCCAACATCATATCTCTCAAAATTCTACTTTTCACAGACATTTTTAGTTATCCTCTTTTTTAGTCTGAGCATTCTAAAGAAGCCCTTTTGTTATTCTTAGTGTCTTTTGCTAACTGAAGCACATTCTGAAATTTTATTCTGTTGACACCTTCTCTAGACTCCAAGAATGCCTACTTTTGTACATGAAGTACAAATTTAAATAAAAAATAAAAATTGAAACATGTTGTAACTTTATAGAGAAAACCCTGAATCATTTGTGTTTGCACTTTGATATGAAAAAGAAATACTTAATCATGTATTTGAGCAGATACCTTGCAACATACATTTTATGATTTGCACTGTCTCTGGCTGCCTTGTTTGGAATTTGGCCCTCTTCTTTGTCACATACATATGCTTTCTTCTTTACTAAGAAGTTATGTTTTTAGGTGGCCTCTCTTTTTTCTTTTCACTGGGATTTTTTGCAACTCCATTTTTAATATTCCCACCTCTGTTGAAAATATTTTCCTATTCGGGCATGAGAGTCTATTTATCATTTGGTCTAAGTTTAGTAAACTGCTGTTTAAGTTTCATTTTCTCTTAAATCAAAAGCTCCATCATTACATGTTCACTTTTTCCAGCATTCCCCCCATTTCTACTTCCTTGTTTAAATGTTACTTATACTAATAGAACTGCATTACATAACTAAATATTCTTAATAATTTATAAATATTTGCGTGTACTTCAAAAATCTGCATTCTATTTACCAATTTTATATGTGTGTGTGTATGTATAGATATCGATACATAGATATGGATAGATATAGATATAGATATAGATATAGATAGATATATTTGTGTGTATATATATTTGTATGTGTGTGTGTATATATATATATATAAGAAATAATTTCACTTAATAGGAAACAAAGTGATTAATCTCTCAGAAAAAAATAAACAAATTGAAGACCTTAACAGATTTATTTAAAGTTTTAAGAATTTCTTCACATGGTATGCGATGTGATATGAAATGAAATATTTCAGTTTTGATTATGGTGGACATTTCAGTATAATATAGCATCTTCCCTAGATCTCTTTAATTATACCATATGTTTCATTGTTGTGTTGTGTTATTTGTTTCAGGATCCAATCTGGGTCGGTCACCAAGACCAGAGATTTAGTCTTCCAAGCTTTCGGACTTGTGCTGTCTCACACATTCTGGTAGAGAGACGTTTCCTGAGGATGGGCTCCAGCACCAGTCAAAAAGCTCCTGGTGACCAACCCAGATTGCATCCTGTAACATTATCCTGGGACACATATATTTGCTTGTGTATATTACTTGTGAAACAGAATCCCAATCCCAATCCCTTCCTTGATATGATTGCACTCTTAAACAGATCTAAAATGTGGATTGACCTGGCCATTATTGCAGTTTCTTTTTCTGTAGTTTATTATGGTAGAAAATTGTATTTGTGCACCATGCTTTTTAATAACTTAAGCTATCCAATGAATGTTTGGCACTCTATAAACAGATATAACAGTGTTCGTAACTACTAATAGATTTGAGGAATGAAAATAATTTTCTTTTTAAGATGAGTACTAATTCTAACAGGACATGCATGATCAAGCCAGTAGTGTGTTTCAACCGGTTTCACAACCGGTTCGGTGAACCCGTGCATGTGCACCCAGCACACGCTTAGCATGCGTGCTCAGCTTCAAGACAACCAACTTACCTTCTATGTAGCAACACAGTAGCTACAGCTGAAGCACGGCAATCTGCTCTGCCACATGAATCAGCTCAGAGGATAAAGGAGAGAAAAGTGCAGGGGCAAGTGGGCAGGCCCAGCTGATTGTCAGAGTTACCAGCCCGCCAGCTGATTGTTCGTCAGAGCTCACCCAAATTATTCCAAACCAGCTGAATCCCACCAAGCTAAATTTTGTAATCTAATGCATATAAAAACATTTTTTTTGAAAAAATGAATAGATGTATTGATGGAGGAGAAAGGAAACATTCTTGACTCCAGGCTCAAACATTGCCTCTTATTTAGACACAAGAGCATCCCTGAGCAATCTTGTCCCTATTGTCATAAGTACTATATCATCCTCTCTCAGCCATCTACAGGAATATTTATAGAAAAGATTCTCCATATTTCTAGCAAAGAATCCTGTATATAGATAAAACTATATAGGTTAAGGCTTATTCCCAATAGAGGTTCTCTATTTGCCTTCTGAGGACTGATTTCATATGCTTGATTCCTTTGAGGAGCAGCATTACATGGACTTTTTTTTTTTTACAAGGGACTGGGCTAGTGGTACTGCTAATGTGCCACACTAAGATTTTAAAATATTTTAAAGGGGGAAAAAAGGATTCACTTTACTTTGTAATTAAGAAGTAACTCTTAGACTTTAGCCTGGAAATTAATTCTTTTCCATGTTCAAAGAATAATATACAACTATTGTATATACAATATACAATAGCAACGTGAGTGCTATTGAGACTTATACCTTTATAGGTAATATCTTATTCTACCAATTAATAGGGTGATGTTAGTCACAACCTCCTCTGCCTGCCCCCCCCCCAAAAAAAAAGTGTTACACTTTTGCTAATTTTCGAATCAAGCACTTTGGGCACAAAGGTATTCAAGAAGTAGAAATATTATGAAATTACCTACTTTATAAAAGGATTTTTAATTGGGGAAAATGGGCATAAGGATTCTTCACCACTTCTAAAGTAATTTCAGACCTTGATGATCTCCTGTACCAAGAACTGAACTACTTTATTTTTAGCCCAGTTGCAGTGCATTCAAAAAGATTTCAATATCACTTTCCTTATTTGTAGGAGTTCTTGCTTTACAACACCTTCTGACACCTAACCTTCAGAGGTCTTTCAAGATGAATGTTGTCTTGGTAGCCCTCCTTCAACATTTAATTATTTTATTATGCATATTAATAGATAAATGCATACAATAAAAGACCAGACCTTTTTTTTTGTTATAGTAAGATTCATTTGAGTGAAAATGTTTAGACAAGGGTGTGTGTTCATGTTTAGACAAGGGTGTGTGTTTATGTTGATGTGTACATGTGAGCACATAGAGATAGCTTCACAAATCAGCAATCTACTACTGCATAATTAGCCATTCCTGAAAGTTGATTATTCCTGAAAGTTCCTAGGCAATTTTAGGAAGTCTCACTGGTTAGGGATTCTCAGATGAGTTATATCTGAGAAGAGGAGGCTTGAGGAGGAGTGGGGAGTACTCATTAGTGAGCAAAAATCTACTTTCACAAATAATAGGATAAAGAATTTTAATGCATGAATTTTAGTATAACAGAAAGCTCATATATACATTTATGATATTTTCATAAACAATTTGCAAGTTTTGAAGTTGAAAATGTGGAATTATTTTGCACAGTAGAATTATAAGGATGGAAGGGGCCACTTAGTCCAACTTCTGGTCAATTGTCAAACACAGCTTGGATTAGAAACTGTTTATCAGTGAGAAAGTCTCCCAGGTCTCTAATTAGTTATGTTTATTAGAAGGAACATTAAGAACACAATTCCAGTGAATGCCTTAATTTCAAACTTAATATTAGCATTTTATGATGAAAGTATTCTTGTTTATTTTATCACAATATTCAGATAATAGGGCTGGAAGCTTGAGTATTTCATAAAAGCAGGACAGTGCTGACCTAAAGCAGAACAGTTATAAATTCTAGTGTTTTAATCAGTGTGCACAATAACTCACATATTGCAGAAATCAAAACATCTTGTAAAATAGCTACCTAGTCTACATTTGAATACATCCAATGAAGCCTTTCATCTCTCTGGATAATGATTTAACTATTGTACTCCTCTTACTAGTACACAATTTTTCTAACATTCACCCACGACGTATATGTTTATAACTCCACTACATAAATCCATTATACCATGTCTCCAAACTCCTGCAAGCTCTTCCTATTCATTGTCTCAATGAAATAAAGACATTTCCCTAACTCACAATATGGATCCTCGAAACTATCCAATAAAAGATGGAATATTCAAGGAAATATGAATAAAAAGGAAATAGTTCTCGACACATAGCATAAATAAATGTGAAAATTGCTGCTATGATACAGTGATGTTCAATAATATGGATGTAGAGGAAGACAGGTTTTTGCAAGGGAGGGAGAACTCTTCAGTTTAGTGTCAACTTCATTCTATATTTAAGGGTGAAAAAACTTAATAAAGAAAAGACCTGTGCAAAACAATGAAGATATTGTAGGTTTCAACAAAGCAATTGAGCTGCAGAGATGGTCTAATTCACTTTGCCAGTTCAATTTGCCTCAATAAAGTGACATTGGTACCCTCAAATTCCTTTGGGCCAGAGGGAGAAAACTCCTCTTATCCTTCTTGCTCCCTACCACCACCTGATAAAGGTTTTTCATTCTAGATTGCTCTGGAACAGTATGCACCATGCACCAAATCAAAGCATAGAACTCCAGTCTTAAAGGCTTTAACATAGGCCTGATGCAAGCAATCCTGTGATATTTACTAAAGGCACAGAATAGTGAATATAATATACCTTTGCTTTCTGTGATCCTTACATCGGAGGCTACTCAACAGCACTTTACATTGCACTGATGGCAGTAGTTTATCCACACTGGTTAAATTATCTCAAGATAGCAAAATAAATGTATTGTGGCAGTGTTGAGGCAACATTGATGACCTGCTGATCTAATTGCTAAGATCCTCTACCATGAAAAATTGACAATGTAAAATAAATTCCATGTGAATGCATTTTAGGTGTTTTTCCTCATGGCACCTGCTTCACAGGAAAGAAATGTATAGAATACTAAAACCAGAGCAGCATGAATTCCATTCATTCGTGTAGAAACCCAGTGGTTGTGTAATGTTCCAATTAAACATGTAGAAGCTGAGAATTCTAATACCATTCCCAGCCCTATCAGTCAAAATTCTGTAGAGGAATGGAAGAAGGCAGAGCAAAGGCTTTCCCATTATTATACATCATGTCATACCCAAGACTGAGCAGCTTTTTTATGTATTAGAAGGAGTTGGCCACAAACAGTCCTATATCCATCATTGATTAGCTAATTACATAGACACTCTATCACTAAATCAGCACAACATCTGTGACCCTCTCTGCACTGAAACAGCCCCCTCCTCCTTTCCCTCAGGAGTGTCAGTGAGGCGGTTCTGCTGACATAATATATTCATTATCCATTAGATTTGGCACATGCTCTGCAGTGCTCAATTACGATACAATCGAGCGAAGGGCCCAGTGTCAGCTGATGTAATGACTTTCTGATTATCTGTCTTTAAATGATGAATGAAATGAAAATGTACTACTCAAACCCAATATACCATTGTTAAAAAGACACCCAATGGCATGTCTGTGTGCGCCTGTTGTGGTGAGGCAGGGCATGGATGAATGCTGTGCTGAACGTTTATAAATTTTACGTCAAAGCAATCAGAGGGTTATCATGTGGAGCAGATATATTTGTTGCTTCTGGAGGAAATTTGGGGAGGAAAACATCACTCAAGGTACAGAATCTAGCTTAAAAGATTTATCAGATGTGGAATGTTATTTTGAATCCTACATCATTGTCAGTTGCTTGATGTATACAGTAGTTCATTGTATGCTTAAATGAGCTTACTTCCCTTTATTTTCTTTAATTGATTTGAAAATTATTATCACTGTATATGTCAATACATGTTGGAAAGCAATGGCCTGCCCGCACATCTTCTGATATGTGAACATGTATATGTATCTGATAGTCACTTGCTAGCAACAGCCTCCTGATGGCCTTTCTGACACAATTCTTTGGGTAACCTAGTCAGGAAATAAATGAAACAAACAAACCAAATCAAAAATGGTGTTTTTTCTAAAAAAATCTCAGTTCTCAATTATTTTTATATCATTTAAAAGCCACACATAACAACAATCCCAGTGCTCAGTATCCATATTGTATATTAGGCATTTTATGGAATTTGTTATTTTGATTGTTTTGGAGAATTTCCTATTTTCTTTTCACTATTAGGGAACTATGATCAACCTGTTCTGAGAGTTACTTCTTAGAGTTAAACCAGTACCAATAATAGAATATCTGTAATACAATCTACTGAATGTACATGAATAGACTAAGAATATTAATTCTGTTGTGAGACAATTTTGTTATTTTGGGATTGATAAGGCAAAATGACAACCAGAGATTTGACAAGTGGACTTTGGAACATCTCAGAGTTACTTCAACCACCAGTTGTTCAATAGGAAATTGGCCTCTTAGGTCCTGTTTGGCTGCTTCAAGCTTTTCTTATTCACTTTTGCAATACTAAATGTAGACCTTAAAAATGCTTGAATATTTGAAGAAGTTCCAAGGAACTCAGTGCATACATTCAATTTCTATGTAAATAAAAACACTGGGTTAGAATTCTATGTGCTAAAGAGGAAAAAAAAAGTATTTTTTACAAAGTATTTCAAAATTAGAATACTCTTTCAAATGGGAAATTCAAAATAAGATGCTGAATACAATGCTAGGATCATAAAGAGGAGGGAAACTTTGTTGTTCAAATAATTACGAAGCAGGTGTTTAATACTGCAGTCATTTCTATTCTTGTTTATAACTTTAGTTATTATGCCATTAATTAAAATTGAAAATCCCATAAACCTGCATATTATAGTTTGCACTCCATCCAGCTTTAAATTAAATCTTTCTAGTTCAAAGGCACACAAACAATATACGCAAAGAAACATATAATACTTTTAGGCTTTTAATTGTTAGATAATTTGAGAGCTCTATTTCCTTCACTCTTTTAAATATACTCACTCTAATAAAATCCCGAGAATATGGCCAAAGTATTTTGCTTGCACCAGAATAACAGAATAACAGAGTTGGAAGGGCCCATGGAGCTCTTCTAGTCCAACCCCCTGCTCAAACAGGAGACCCTATACCAATGTACAGTATACCATTCCAAACAAGTGGCTTTCTAGACTCTTCTTACTACAGTGATAGAACACCTACAACACCTGGAGACAATCTTTCCACTGGTTAATTGTTCTCAGTGTTAGGAAATTTCTCCTTAGTTCTGGGTTGATTCTTTCCTTGATTATTTTCCATCCATTGTTTCTTGTCTTGCCTTCTGGTACTTTGGAAAATAGGTTGATCCCCTCTTTGTAGCAGTCCCTCAAATATTGGAACATTGCTATCATGTCACCTCTGTTCTTTTTTTCATTAAACTGATCATATGCAATTCGTCCAATAGTTCAACATATGGGGAATATAATATAATATAAAATAGAGGGCAAATGTCCATATATTCCAGGTTAAAATATGTAAACTATACTTGTTTTTAGCTTTACAAAAGATATATGTGTGTTTGAAGTAAAAACTTGCAAACTATGCTTCTTTTAGCTTTAGAAAAGCCTAGGGTTTTTGTTAATTATATGAAAGGAGATAAGTTTGTTTACCTAAGTTTGTATATCTGTGTATTGTGTGCATGTGTGTGCATGGGCACATATGCTTGCATGTTTATTACATATTCTAGGGTTGTTTGTCTACCAAGGTTTCTTGATGGACTATGCTGAAAATGTTATATCTTGGATCATATGGGGGAGCAGGGTTATGCTTGTCATATCTGGGGAAGAGTTTTATGCACTGTCACATCTTGTTAGGGTCATGACCCAATGACATCACTATTAAATCTACTAATAAGCCACTGTCAAAAAAAGATATGCACCATTACTACTCAATAGCAGTAGCACCTGTGAAGATTTCTGCAACTAAGTTTCCTTGAATTTTGATCAAAACTACCATGGAAATTTGTATGCATCAAAAGCTATTTTTAAGTTTTTCTATGTATTGACAGTATTTTGAAAAGAATAGAAGAGAAAAATGAAGTTTGCAAAAAATGAAACTCCTAAAACCTATATCAAATATTCTGGAGCATGGAGTTTAGCATGTCTATTATGAAGTTAACAATTTTTCTTTCTATGAAGAAAACAAACTCTTCAAAACTATTTGTCTAAATTCTTCATATATTGCTAGATTGCCCAAATTCAATCCCTCCAGCCAGTTCCTATTTTGTAGAGTGGGACTCAGGATACAGGGAAGAAAAATAATTTTCCTATTATCACTCTCAGTTTCTATTGCTACCCTCCAAATCAGCATAGTAACAAGGGTTTCCCATTCTATGTTGACTGTAACAACAAGCAGCACACCCCCTCCTAGTAGATGGACTGACCTATTCTACATGTTATTTTCACTTGTTTAGATTGTACTGATTTTCTCTTGGTGAAACCTAACTAGTTCTGAGAAAATGGCAATCATTCTTCATAATCTATTATTCAGTCCTAACCCTGATGACCTGAAAGAAAGCTCTGAAGACCCAACTCTTTCAATAGACCCTGTGGCAAGGTGATTTGTGACCTGCTTGGGGGGTTCAATTAACATTTTATATTGGAGGTTGGTTTCTCTTGATTTGAGCTGTCAAAGCTGCTATTGTTATTAATGATTTTTCTTCTTCAGTTTTGGATTTTAAAATGTATATATCACATGGTAGAATATTGCTTAGAATTGCTGATGCTTATAACTAATTT
This sequence comes from Oxyrhabdium leporinum, assembly GCA_032468155.1. Taxonomy (NCBI): domain Eukaryota; kingdom Metazoa; phylum Chordata; class Lepidosauria; order Squamata; family Cyclocoridae; genus Oxyrhabdium; species Oxyrhabdium leporinum. Next base: position 129,829 of record JANHFL010002560.1, on the reverse strand, counting down.
AGGGACTAGGTTAAAAAAAACAACCTTACACAAACCTATTTTGCTCACAGAACCTGGTTAAGACTTATTATGATGCAAACTTGTAGAATAAGGGTTCATCATTTGCTAAATAAGATAACACATTTGTGTGTATATGCATGTATTTTGTTCCAAAGAAATAGGTAGATTTGAACAAAATACAAACTACAGCAGAATCTTTCTTCTCCTGAACATTATTCCAGTGAGAAAATGATAAAGGTGAAGGGATAGAAATCAGAAGGGAACATTATTTCCAATACATGACGCATTCAGAAAGGTAATAAATGCTCTTTCATTTGTTGGGCTTGCCTCTAACCTAGCCTGTAGCCTGAATGACCATGGGAACATCTCATGGACAGAGCCTTCCAGAGGGTTGGGGTAGCCATAACCAAGGTCCCATCAGATGACATTTAGGGAAGGGACTTGGAATGCATCTACTGTATCTGACCTAGTCAGATGGGCACATATTCTAAGGGAGGAATGGTCCAAAAACAACCTCACTCCATGACATTTAGGAGGTAATAACTAGCACCTTTAAAAACATCATGCATCAGAACATAGACAAAGTATGAACCATCCAGAACTACACTTGCTCCTGCATGTTGGACCAATAGTAACTTGTGATTGGTCTCCAACGGCAATTCCATGTAAAGTGAAATGCGGTAATCTAACCAAGAGGTGACCAAATAGTGGGCTATTATTATTATGGTTCATGGCCCAGTTAGCTAGATGTTCAGACTGGATTTGGCATTTTTATCTACCAGCTAAGTCCTTCCCAAGGACCTGGTATAGGAAAATGTTATTGTTTGATGGTGTTAAAGGTATTGTCACAGGATGTAAATTATTCCAGGTAAAACTGCCTTTTCCAATTGACTGATGGTAATATTGTCAATGCCAATCATTTTCAAGTGGGGCATAGATATTGTGGGATTATTACTCTTATTATTATTTATATGCCAACCGACTCTCAGCGACTCTGGGTATTTAATGATTAATGTTCCTCTCTAAAATAATATAAGGTGAATAAATAACTGGTTTCAAGTTCTTCCTCTTTTACAAAATATATTTTAGTCTAATTCATGCCAGCATTTTGTCCATTGCTTGTTTCCCTTCATCAAGATAAGCACTGATTGAACTGCCTAAAACAACATTCATCTTTATTTCAGCTACAAAATTGCTGTAAAGGTGTTAAACATGGTTTAAATTGCTCTGTTTCCTTTTTTTTTAATGTTGACTTGCTGATAAAAGGAAACTTTCATTTATTACAGCTACTTGTGGTGATAATTCAGTATGCCTGGCATAGCATCAAGTCTGGAGTGAGTAATGTGCTGCAAAGGAAGGAACATTAAGGATGGAATACATTATTTATTGGCAATATTGCTATAATCTCTTTTCATTTGCCATCTGGGATATTACAGTTGTCCAATCAATAACTTATTGGAAAGTGACTTTTCCCTTCAACCTCCACCTTTGTACTATGTTTTAGTATATGTCAGGATTATATGATGTCAGGTCTGGTTCATTTAACCAAACATATTATATATGCATATTATATATCTTTACACTGAACTGGGCAGCTCTGGCACATAGTGAATTGACCATCTGATAGTTTCACATTCACCAGCTTGTACTTCTACCCATAGTTTTTTACTCAACCATTACCACATTGCCAAAACTGTGATAAATATGAAATGAGTTTCAAATTAGACATATGGTGAAATAATAATACATTTGCACTCTTTTGTATGCCTAGCTAAATCCAGAGCCATCCAATCTACCTGTGAACCATGCAAATGTGATCATGGAAATTACTTCATGGAAGGCTTCTCTCAAAATCTCTCTGGGCAGTTTGTACAAACTATTAGCAATATAAAATATAATTAAATACCAAAAGATTCTGTATTTAATTGTGCTTTTTACTATTATACAGAAAGCCAGAGGCGGTGGCAATAGTTTATTATATACTACAAATGGGCTACAGTTTCCAAATTTAGCATGGATCTTGATTTCTTTTTTATGGGACAATCTCTTGAGACAATTAAAACAAATTATGTAAATTAACTTACAGCATTACTATATTTCAGAAATAGAAAGATGATTGTACTTGGTTCTAAAGTTTATATTAGGGACCTATTCTTATCCTTCTTCACTCCTATGGTGACTTGCTGCTTCTTTGGAAATGAGTAGAGGTGGAGGGCCTTAACATTTGCAAAGAAAAACTATAATTTCCCATCTTAGCCACTAACAGTAAAGTGTAAGATATACTATGAAACATTTTTCTCTCAGTTATTGAATAAAATGATGACAGTATAATTATACTTATGAGGGGAGGAATTGAAGCATAGGGAGAAGTAGAAAGTGCAATAATAATGAAAATTGAAGAAAGAGAGATAACAGCTAATTCTGGCTGCATAAAACCAAGCCTGAAGAACAAATGTATACAAAGCCAGAATTGAAAAAAAACAGCAAATGCCACTTCTGCAAAGAATCTGAAGAAACGGTGATCCACCTAGCAAAAGTTAGCAAAGATGGTACCAATAGTAATAGGTACCTTGAGTACAGTCCAAAAACCCGTGGAATTGAACAACATCAGCATTGACAAAATTACCATCAGTCAATTGAAAAAGGCAACTTAGCTTTAAGCCAATCAAACAACAGCTGCCTAAGGTCATTGGAAATAACTCAATTGGTAGATAAAAATACCAAATCCAGGTTAAACATCTGGCTGATTAATGTAACAAATCATATTAATAAACTCCATTGCTGTTGGTTTTCAATCAACAACCTTTAACTTACAAAACAAGAATTATAATAACTGGACTTTTACATCAGTCATGTTGAAGGTGGGTCAAAAAACCCTTACAGGGAAATACAGTGATCTTGGCAATTGGCAGTCACTTTCTTGAAAGAGAAAGGTGACAAAACATAGCAGTTGGGAAATTGTCTGATGGGAGGACACGGTAGCCGGCTGTTCAGACTAATACCTTGTAAGCTGTTGGCAAAGTATCTTAGTATATTGAAGACCAAGTTCAAATTCAAATCTTTTAATAGGTGTGGCAGAAAAGTAGCAGGCAGACCTTTTTCCTTTGAGTAATGCAATTAAAACTGGTTTACCATCATTGTCCATATAAGCCATCTGTGAATTGATTGCCAAGGTGCAAATGATTGAATATTTGCAATATACAATCATGTTGTGATGTTTTGTAAATATGTGCAGCTGTTTTTTGTCTAACTGGTTAACCTCTGTTTCTATAAAACTGACACCAACTGTTTCATATAACTAAATCTGTTGGGTGAAAATATAATTATTGTTAGAAAGGACAAATTTAGTTTCATTTTTCACTGTGTCTTTTCTTTACTATTTACTATATTTTTATATATTGCCTCCCTACCTAAATGCAATCAATCTGGACACGCAGGCATATGCACAACTAGTACATTGAAAAGAGAAATGTATTGCCCATTAAACTGTAAGCTGGCTCAGAAACCAAAGATCAAGAACGATAAAAAATGTCAGCTAAAATGCTTTCATTTTATATCAAAACTCCCATGGTGTTAATTTTTAAAAAGAATCTGGATGAAACTGAAATATAGGATGCTACTTCTGTCTTAGAGATGAGACAGATACCTTAAACTGGATACAGTTCATGAACAAGCATCGTCCATCTGAGGTTGTATGTAGACATTTCAGACTTCAGTTAACTTTCAGACTTCAGTTACCTGACTACAACTTGTGTGGATGATTGATTATTCAGCACCAAAAGTCAGAAATCTCTGCCTGTTGCATGACAGAATCTATTTGGTGCATTAAGATGACCATATATCCTTCCCCCAAAAGCAGGGTTTGTCTCTGTGTATTGAGGACTTTGAAGATAAATCAAAATAAGCCTCAGAAAGCTAAATGCAAATTTTGCCTTGTAGACATTTCTGATGTGAAGAAAACACCATGCTTGGCTACTCTATAGTACTCGCTGCTAAATGAAAGCAAGTTTAGGCTATTTGGAAGCATGTGCGGAATTACTGAAAAGGGCAGCAAGCATTATAAATTTGCTATCGGAATAACAAAAATGCCAGAAAGAAGGAGTTAGAGGAATGGGTCTGGGCATTTATATTCTGAGGAAGAAGATGATAAAGCACAAGTGATATATTGGTACATTTGTCTGCTCTCTAAAAGCCATAATACTGAGGACAGCTGTTCAATGTCTTTATCCTATCTATTGTATTCCCTGGCTCAGTTTGAACACAGATATCATAGTCACAGATTCGCCTTGCTGAATTTAATTGATGTAATCCTTCTGACTCCATTGAAGCAAAAAGATGCAGTTCAGAAACAATATGTATATGCAAAGTAATCCATACCAACAGTCCTTCCTTCCTTCCTTCCTTCCTTCCTTCCTTCCTTCCTTCCTTCCTTCCTTCCTTCCTTCCTTCCTTGGAAGAGAATTTCTGGGAGTATTTCTCTGTCATATTTTTAAAAATATGGGCAAAAGAGTCTCAATTGCTTTCTGGGCACTCTTGAGAAATGACAAATTGCTTCAAATATTATCCTCCTGGTTGCCTGAGATAGTGTTCCAAACATAGTGAAGTCTTTTATTGACTGTAAAGTGTGATACTAATTATCACTTAACACCTGTACAATGCTTTTCATCTTCAAAGCATTTTACAAACGTGACTAATTAATCCTCACTGCATCCCTAGGAGGTGTATATTATTATCCCCATTATACAGATGAGGAAACCATATAAACTGCATCTCTAAAGACCACCAAGTGTGTCACCAATGCACAAGAAGTTCCTCAGGAGTTACTCACTGTCAATCTTTTACTCAAGCCTCTGGGCCACAGCTCTGTGAGTAATTGATCTCTCCAGTTTAAGCTAGAAATCAGCCAGCCATAACACTGTTCTTTATATTCCTAATCCTTGGTCTGATGCACTAATGAGCGTCTGTCCAACTGCCTCACAAACACAGAGCACACTTTACACTGGAAATAGGAAAGATGGAAATAAATCTAAGATACACATGTGCTAACAAGATCTTGAACTTCCTTAGATGTAAGTGTCAGCCTTTGAAGCTGTGAATCCAAAGCCTCTGCAGGCTGCCACATATTATAGATGAGAATTAGAAAGGGAATACTTTCTCATGTAGTTAGTGGGGTATAGTCAAAACATTATAATCTAAAAGAATGTATCAAGGATGTCAAGGCCGTTCCTTGTGGTGCCTGGAAGAGAAGTGCAGAGATGGAAGTTGGCATGTTGGGTATCTGACTTGATTGGGGAACGTGATCTATGATGACCAAAAGAAGGTGGTTCTGAAATCCTCTTTTGGGTGGGGAAAAACCTGGGGTTTCAGATTCAGGTTTTTCCCAGAAGTAGCAGCATGGTTCTTTAATAAACTCTTACTTGGATTAATTATTATCTGAGTGCTGAGTGAATTATTTGAATTTAGATGGAACGCTGACAGTAAGCTTTTCTAACCATGTTCTCTCCCCAAAAAATTACTTCCCATTGTCAGTAAAGCAGCTTGGGATCGGAAGATCTTTTTCAGAATGTAAAAATCCTGAAAATAACAAGAACATTGTTCTTATGAAGAAAGGAGGAGAAAGGTCAGATTTATAGTCTCTAACTCTCACAACCTGAATCTGATTAATGATGCTGGAGCAGCCATGTTTGGGTACAAAACTCATACCCTTTGTCAGTGCAAGGAAAGATCCTATGGTGTGCTTTCCTGGTAGCACTCTCATATTCAATGTCTTGCATTTCAATTGATGTCTTTCATCAGTGCTCTGTCCAATAGTATTCCCTGTGAATAGCTCTTCTCAGTTTAAAGTTCAGACACCTCAGACAGCACTATGGTTGTGACATCCTGACAACAGACACTATTTTTGAAATATGATCTCTCCATACTTTATTTTAATCCCAGTTGCTGGTCCGTGATTCTCAGTTTATTATTCTATTCTATTCTATTCTATTCTATTCTATTCTATTCTATTCTATTCTATTCTATTCTATTCTATTCTATTCTACGAAAACTGTAGGATAACAATCAAGTACAGTTACTCCATAGAAGGAAAGTCTTGTTCTAGAATAAGATGTTTTTTTATTAGTTGATTTCAGCCCAAGTCAATTTGACAATTTTATGTTCAGTTTGCAAAATTCTCTGTACTTCTGTTTGCAAACCTACCTGTGTTTCTGAATAGTAAGAGTCCGAGATAGGCTTAGTGTTGCGCCAACATTTTATTCTACATTTTTTCAACCATTCTCATTTAAGTTTGGTGGGTATACTGTAGCTTAATTTTAGATATTTTTGGAATGACAAAATAATTTCAGTGAAACTTTCATGGTTAAAAATCACCAGGGATCCTTAAGTCACACACTTGGAATAATGCATCCAGTTCTGGCCACCACAATATAAAAAAGATGTTGAGATTCGGGAAAACATGCATAGAAGAGCAATAAGGATGATTAGTGACTTGCAGGCTAAAGCATATGAAGAATTGTTGCATTGTTGCATGAATTCGGTATGTCTTAACTAATGAAAAGAAGAACTAAGGGTGATATGATAGCAGTGTTCCAATATTTGAAGGGCTCCTGCAAAGATGAAGGGGTCAAACTATTTTCCAAAGCACCAAAAGGCAAAACAAGAAACAGTGGATGGAAACTAACGGAGGAAAAAAGGTAAATGTGAGTGTCATCTCTCTATCAAATCTAGAGCCTCATTTTTTCTTATATTTCTGTTAAATCAGGAGGAATGATGCCATGAGGAAACTCCTCCCAGGTGAACTTTTTTCAGATAAGGAAATTGGAATGACCAGATAATTGAGAAAGTGACAGAGAAATGTGTACCGACATCATCTTGTTATGTTAAGAATAAATAAGTTCAAAAATACCTCCAAAAGGACTTCTAAAGCACCTTGAGAATGAAGAGGAAATTAGAGGCTGCTTTTTCAAGGGGAAAAAAAAATCAAGACTTGAAAGGCAAATATTGGCACAGGTTTATATGAGACAGACTGCTTAAGCTTCATAGCCATGCAGGAATGAAATAAATCTTATATCCCAAGATGTTTAGTTTTAATAGCAAATGTCGGTCTGATCGTTACCAAACTTTAAAAGTGTCACTAAGAAATAAAGAACATGCTACAGCAGGCTCAGTGAAAAAAATATTTAGAAATATATAGAAAAAAATATTTCCCCAAACTGCCTAATGGCTACTGATATTATTAAGTAGATGGAAATGGCTCAGAAGAACTACCCCTTTAAGTCAGAGGAGTAATCCTTGTTCCTCTATTTCACTGTTCTGATTGTGTACTTCTTCAGCACACCACCTAGTGTCCATGCAACAACCTCTGATTAACCTGTAAATATTAATCATTGATTCGTAAACATTATTCCAAAGCATTCTTCGTGGAAAGAAAGGACACTCTGCAGCATCTTATTAAAGTCTTACTTATACTGTAATCCTAATACATACATTCTTCATGTGTAGGAGTTAAGTCATATCCAGGACTGATGCTTTTGCATATTGCTACTCACAAAAGATTAGTGTATTTTGCCTAACAGAAACTGACAATTAGTCACTGGCTGACAGTTCTAAAGAAATGTTTGCCCTTACATGACTTCTTGTAGCAATAAAATTCCCCCTCCTTCTAGAAATTGAATTTTACATTGCTTAGTTGTGTCTTATTGCAACTTTATCAATGTATTAGGCATTAGATCAGAAGGAAAAATGAAATTAACTCCTTCACATACCAAAACAGGATATCATCACCATAATAGACCTTAAATATAGAATAATAGACCAGTTCAAGAGCTACCACAGACATAAACTAGTCCGTTTGCTTCAGCCACCAGGATCTTCAATTTCCACAAGGCAAACTCAGAACATAGACTCATAGCAATTAGGAGCAGGAAATCATTAGTGAACAGATTTCCTGTGCGTTTTGTTGATCAAAGATATGTTAGTCCTATGCAATATTTAACTGTAATTAATAAAGGTTATGGATATTTTCAATTCAACAATTATCTGCTTGATTTCATCATCCCAATTCATCACCTAGCAGATACTTTTAGAGCATTTTTAAAGGAACGTGTATGAAGGTGTTCTGTCAATAAGCGTTTCTTTTAAGTAAAAGAAAGAAAAATTAATATTTAACCAGATGATTACATTCTGTCTGCTTCATTAATTTTTTATTAATCCTGTGAAAACATTGTTGATGGAAATGGTACTGACAGTTGCAAAAAAGTCTTCTGGTAAATGGAGTCTCATTATTCTGTGTAACGTGAAGCATTTTTAGGCCTTTTTTAGCAAATCTTTAGATAGATTTTAAATGCTATCAGCATTAAAGAATATTGCTACTCATCATTCTGATATATAACTGGGAGGGACATTATGGTTCATTTCCTCGATGCTGGATCCCCTAGATTCTCCCCAACAGAAGATTGTGCAGCTTATTTGAAGGCCTCACACCATGTTATGTGTCAGAGTATTTGACTTGCTGGTAGCTTATTAAGACATTCCTCCTGATGTTAGCCTGAACTTCTTTTTTTTCCTAATTTAATCTACTAAATGCACTCCATCAACTCTATGATGCCCTTCAGATATTTGAAGCAGGTGTATATATTACCTTACATCAGGGCTGTCAAACTCCCAGCCCACGGGCCAGATGCATCACATGCTGGTCACACCCACACCCAGTTTAGCAAAGGGGAAAAAAGTCCCGATACATTATGTGATGCTACCGTGACATTTGGCACCCCTGCCTTACATCTTTTTAGTAAGCTAAATGTATCCACATCATTTATCTCTTTTGTGAGCTTGGTTTCCAAACCCTTCACCATCTTGGCAGTTCTCTGAACTTGCTGTAATTTGTCATTGCCTTTTCAAACTTTCTGAACAGAACTAGATACAATATACCAAGTGGGAATTAACTGGACAGAATACAATGGATCTCATACTTACCATGATCTAGATTCTATCTGCCTATTAATGTATGTACTCTAAGATAGCATTTAACTTTTCTGTCACTGATTCACACTGCTTACTCATATTTATCTTGTTGTCAACAAGGACACCCAGCTCTCATCGTACTGTTTTGTACTATTGCCATGACTCATCTCCATGTATTATATTTGCATTTTACCTTTTCCTGTCCAGATGCAGAACTTTACAATCCTATTTGCTAAGTGGAATAGGTCATTCCTTTCAGGAGCAAAGTAGGCCAGAATGAAATACCATCAATGAAATGATGTCCTAAAAAACTTTACACAGTTCGCACATAATTTATCTAAATGGACCTTATTTATAGATATGTCATGGATAAATAAGTAGACAGATAGATGATAGAGATAGAAAGATGATGGATGGATGGATGGATGGATGGATGGATGGATGGATGGATGGATGGATGGATAGATAGATAGATAGATAGATAG
>JANHFL010002560.1:89508-108978 GCA_032468155.1 Oxyrhabdium leporinum | reverse complement strand
CTTTCGCCGGGAGCTGAAGACCTTACTCTTCCGACAAGCCTTTCCTGACTGAGGGGTTTTTAAATGGGTTTTAAAAAAATTTTACGGGTTAATTTTAAAATGGTTTTAAGAGACTTTTAAATGTAAACCGCCACGAGTCCTTGGAATGGGGCGGTATATAAATTTAATAAATTTAATAAATGAATGATTACCATTTTTTATCATTTTGAACTGTATGTTTTTTGTTTCTTCTTTAGCAAATCAGATGCATGATCCTCCTCTTTTCTTTTTTCTTTAGAGTCCTAAAGGCTCTTAAGCAATATTCTACATAACATACTAGGCATTCCTCCCATGTTAAAAAAAAAAGACAATTACATTTGAAATGAAAAACAGAATGAAGAAAACATTAATATTTTATCCTACGGGTAGATTTTCTACGTGGGGAATTAGGTGCACAAATCCCATTTATGTTAATGGATCTTGCGTGTCTAATTCCTTACGTACCGCATTGCAGATTTACCCCCCAGTGACTTTCTTGATACAGAGGACCAGCTCAGAAGAGAGAGAAATGAATGATTTATTTTATGTTCTTGTCAATCATAATGGTAACCATAGAAAACTGCACAGCCAGTTTTAACCTCTATAGCAACATCTATTTAGACCATATGTTTTTCGTTCTTGCCAGATGTCGCCATTCATCAATTTCTCATTAACCAAACAGTATGTATATAAAAAAGCAAAGCAAGAAACAAACCCCCCAAAAGTTGTTTTTCCCATCAACATTATAGAAAACTGTATCAAAAATATCACTTAGTGTCTAAATGATCCACTGAAAAAAGAGGAATATGTTAATGTCGATCTGAATTGAGTAAGATCATAAAGTACAACTAGAAGTCAGTTTTTCAGAGGACTAGACTCTACACTTATTATTTAATTGCAAAATGATAATATTATATGTAAAATTCCTGATTATCTTATAAGATCAAGTTTGGAAAAATGTGATTTCAAAAGAATTAAAAGAAAACAACAGCTATTCAATGCTCTGTTTAAGATAGCATCAGTTGGACTTTGTTTTTATTTTTGTTTTCTTGGAGATCTTATAAATTATGATACTTCTAAATGTGATGCATATCAAATTCATTGGAATCCAAACTCTGGGACAAAAGCAGGAGACTTCAGAATGCTGCAGATTTCTGCACAAAGTGGTGAAGTGGATTCTATAGAAAGTAATTTGAATTGGGGAAAAAAAGATTTGTTAGTGATGTGGTGCTTTGAGACACGATAGAAAGTTGGGCAATGTGTCTGAAAATTATAATTATGAATAATGCCCATCCCAAGTTATTGCAAAGGGGTTGATAAGTGAACAAAAATGCCAAAGCTTCCTGATTGTGTAACCAACAAAAATAATAATGAATGGAATTAAATATATGTGTCCCAGAATAATGTTGCAGGATCCAATGACCAAGCCAGATTGGATTCTTCAAAAAATAATAATAAATAGACAAGATATGGGGAGATAAAATGGATTAAAATATAGTTGAATATAGGCAATCTGTTTTATGTTCCAATTCTAGGAAATGATTCATCAATAGCTTTCCAGATGTGGGATCCGGAAGAAGACTCTTACCTGCTATGAATGTGATCAGAAGAATTGAGTGGTCTTTGCAATGCATTGCCTGATTCTTCACCATTATCAAAATTATTGAAAGATTTTATGGATCACTCTCAAAATAGTTAGCGAAGGAGGACATCAAGATATTCATATAACCTAAGTGTGTCCAAAATCAATCAATTCCTTTGGTTAGTTTCCAATTTTAAAGTTTTTTTCCTAAAGGACTTTGGTACAATTGATGCTTTTACAAGTGGCAGGTCATTTTTTTTATGACCCCAATTGCACGATTACTTGCTTTCGCACAAAAGCCACTTAGTCTGTCGGTCAAATAGTTTTGATCTTCACAGGAGCGATAAATACATATGCAAATGTCAACTAATGCTGTTAGCAAATAAAAAAAAAAAGCTAAAGGGACATTTTTAAAGAAATCAATACAAAAATAAGTTTTTATATTTATGCACTTATTTATTTAAAATGTCTATTCTCCCAGTCAATTACATTCCATTATGTTGGAAGTAGTATTGGTTGCTTTTCTGGGTTAATTGATAAGAGGCATGAATCTTGCTTTGGATCAGCTCTTGAATCAAGGTGAGTAGCTTTTGAATCAATATTATAAAGTATTTGAGCATACCGTCTACTTGAAAGCACCATTGGCTTCTTTAATAATTATGCTACTGGTTTACTCAGACATTTCATAAGAGTGGGATAATATTCTCAGTAATTGCCAGGATATGAAAGTTTATATTTCCTGGCAGAAGAACTGAGCCAAGACAATTCACAGTTATTTGCCAGTATATCTCACTGTTAAAAAACATTTTCCATTTTTAATTACTTTATTTGCTGCCTCAGATTGTTTGTCTATTAAATTGTCATGACCTCACCTCATTATCAATTGATTGTATCTGGTTTCAGTAATGTAATCAAATAGCCAGATCCCCCTGACTGTGTAAGCACCATCATTTCACCCATTTAACATATTTCATTGGTTTGCCTAGACTGCTTTGGATATTAAATTTAGAAATATTGTTCTAGGCCATAGATGTTTGCAAAGGCCATAACATAATCAAATAAGGTTCTGTTTTTAATATACCTGAATATTACAAGAAAGAACCTAATAAGATAAGATCTTCTCATCAGGAAATGCTTATTTATGGAAAGGTTTTTATACTAATGATTTAATCTTAGTTTTATTTCTTTTTTTGTATCAGGTGTATAGTCATGACTGATATGTTATGCTAGTTATGTCAGTTTTCTTCCCTGAAAAAAAATATCCTCTCTCTCTCTCTCCTTTAAAATAATAATATTAAAAAACAATTTTAATGGTAATTAAAATCAAAGAAAAAGAAAAGACATTTACAAGCTTTATAAAATTGAAAAACAAATAAAACTAACATTAGATTAGTGCTATATATTAACATCATCTTCATCAGTTTAAGACTTCAAAACGTTATTAAAATCAAGTCAATACTCAAAAATGACCAGTACAATAATTCAATATAAATCATAATTATGTCAAATCTAAAAAACTATGCTATACTATGCTATGCTATGCTATGCTATGCTATTCTTCTAAAAATTTATCTTTATTTACTAAATAAGCTAATATATCAAGGCCTTAAATTAAGATATACTCTAAATCTATTTCTAGAAAAATGGTTTCCAAAATGAATTAAATTCTGTATTTTTCCTTAGGAAATAATATTAATGCATCATGTCACAACTTAATTTGCCATTTTTCTTTAAAAAATGAGTTTTGTGTGATTTTTAGTAAAAGAAATAAAGTATCCTGGCATCTGTTATCATACATGAAGTCAACTCAGCATTCTTTGTACGGATCTAAGATTTGCTGTTCCTTAACAGAGAAACAGCTTTCAGAAAAGAGCATCCAGCTTCATTCTACATCTAAATTCATTCTAAATCATCTAGAATTTTTGAAGTTTATGACATTGTCATCAAATATGAAAGAATGTTCTATTCTTATTATTAAATTTACAATAGTGTTTAGGAAATGAGTTCTCTATTTTGGCAATCTGCACTGAAGAAGAAATATTTGACTTTTATCAGTTTTCTTGGTATAATATTCAGAATAAATGTGATATTCAATTAATTTTCCTATTAATTTGTTGAATATGAATTGTTCTATTTCTCCATCTGTTTAATCATATAGCCATTAACTTCCTTAGCTTTTTAGTCATATTTCAATAACAACTTCTAAATAAGTCCCAATAAATGTTCTGAAATTTTGAAAATGAAGTTATTTTATGTAAAATATGTAAAAATTCCACATGATTTTTTTTTTGTGTTTCTGTGTGTGTGTGTGCTTGAACTATGGGGTTTATTATCTTAAAATCAATACTATAATTCTCACCATTTCAAGCAAAGAGTCTCATTTCTGTTTTATTAAGAATTAGATCTTGGAGTCTGCACAAAATATTATTTTTCCACTGTTCCTTTTGTATTTTATTTTACTTTCATGAAAACAAATATTTATCATTGAAGCAAGAGGTTATAACCTTGGACTTTTTCAATTCTACTGATATTATTCCTCATAATCAGGAAATATTTAAGTTGTCCATCTTAAAATATCTGCCATTTCATTTTACCAAGTCTGAACAGTTATTTTTAATTCTTAAGTAAATCCTTATTGTTTTTGCTGAATAAATTCTGAAGTACCTACTAGTTTTAACTATACTATTAAACCTCATTATTTGCTGCATTGTTCTTCAGGTAAATTCCATATAACCATTTCAGTCTTATTCTTACTCATTCACATCTTGATTCAGAAAATAAATGTTGTAAATGTTGTAAAACTGTAAATGTTTTAGATAATTTCTTGAATGAGTAACTAAGTACATCATCTACACATAGTTTAGTATAGAGTTTCCAGTTTAATTGATTAATCTAAAAATTAAGCAATAATTTCTTGTCATATGTTTCTTTATAATGGCTATAATGTGAGTATAAATAAAGGAGAGGGTGGCCATTCTTATCCCTTTCATTATAAACATTTCAATAATGTTATAATTTTATTTACAATTATCTTGATTTCTTGAACTACCTAAATATTCTGTATTTTTTGAACCAGGTTTCTACAGTGTGATGGTTATGAAACACTTTTCCAGATAGTGAATAAGATACAAAGTAGTCTCTTCTGTTTCATCTTGTGTTGATTTTTAAATTTCATAAACTATGTTACATTAAGTTACTCTTTAGGTTCTGAATTTAATGTCTGTTTTCTAATTAATTTAGAATAACTTTTAACAAATTGGTTCATCATCTCCTTTGAGGTTGAAATATATCTCTTTCTGTAATAATTCTTTTTGCAATTAACTGGGAAACCAATTATCAAGTTTATTACCTTTTTCAAATTATTTCTGTTTAACAAAATCATATTCTTTAACTCTTCTTTATTACACCCACTAGGTCCAATTCATTAGAAATAATTTTAATCTTTTGTTCTTTGCCCAAGATTGGATACTGCTTATGTATTGATCTATTTGCTTCATCAATAGATTCTTTGGGGTTTCCTTCCTTTTGATCTGAATCAGATAAACAGTCTTTTCATAAATGCTTTATTAGAATTCCATACAATACTGTAGCTAAAGACACACCAAGAGTTAATTGGGTTTGGAAAAAGGTCTTTATTCACATTGACATGATTTTTTAAAAATCCTCCTATGCTTTTTCTTAACACTCCATTATAATGTATTATAAAGAATAAATTGTTTGATAAACTGTTGCCATTCTGAAAATTGTGTATCAGAAAAGTTCTAATAAAGAATTTATGAGGAAATTCTGATAAATGTGAAGCAGTATGTTTTCTAAATAAACAGGAAACGTAGTCATGCTAAAATCAAAGAGACTACATCCGAGGAATCAAGGTATGGAAAGTAGATTTCAAAGATAGTACACAATTGTTACTGTGGGTTTGGATTACTGTCCTCAGAAAGCTATCCCGGATGTCAGGCAAATACATTAATGGCAGAATAAGTGGTGTTGGTTAGTATTTGTTTAGCTGAAGGCTGTCAAAAGTATTGATTCACACACAGAGGAACGACATCCCTACAATAGTCAAATTTAAATGCAGCTAAATTATGTACAGTATCTCCTGTTTTAGATTGGCAGTTTAAACCTATTCTAGAAAACAACATGTACTATTCCCTTTTTAAATATCACAACATTTATTTACTTTTATAAATACCATCAGTAAATTGTAAACGTTTTGTAGGATATTCTTATTAATATTTTAGATTCTTGTATTTTTCCAAGAGACGTTCGTGCCTGTTATTATTTTAAATCCTTCCTTTTATGGAGTTTTTAATGGTTTGTGTATATCTCCAGAAAGTTTCAGGTACTTCAGGTTGTCACAACATGTTAAGCAAGCAAATCCACCCAAAGAATAGTTTCAAAAAAAAAAGATCATTTCCTTACACAGGTTCTGAATTGCTATACCCTAATATAATAAGTCTGTGATTCCCCCCCCCCCCCCAATCTGAGGCCCTTCCAATGGATTTCCAAGAGAAGCTGTCTTTTTGTTTTTTGTTTGTTTGTTTTTTCTGAATCTCATAGCAGTGGGAGCCTAAACTAACTTCTTCCAGATGCCTGAAGACACCGGCTGCCAGAGTGCTGATGTAGCTTGCCTTTGTAATATTAACCCTTCAATTTCCATGAAAGATTCATAGATCCAGGGCTTGTTGCATAACGTTGCAAGCTGTAAACCTTGGCATTAATTTCATTTATTTGATGCAATCCTAAAAGTTTATGTAGACTGAAAGACAAGCTTCTTGGAAAGGTTTAGTGATTTAGTTGTTACAGGGGTATTAGAAGTTTGCTCCAGGAAGTTATTTTGCAACGGGATGATTTGAAGAGAGTTTTTGAAAAGTTGAGAAAGTGGCCTATGTTATGGTTTACATCTGCAGAAGTGTTTCTTGGAGGTTGATTCTTAGAGAGAAAAGGGGTATTTGGGGTGATAGACCCATGAATCACATTTTTAGTTGCTTCTGCAATAGAGAAGCGAGAGTCAATCCTCATCTATCTTTTTGCTTTGTTAGATTTATATGTTCCAATATTGTTGCTGGGACTAGTCCAAATTCTTTTCTTGCCCTTGGGTGGTATTTTTGGGATATCAAGCTAAGCCAAAAGTGGTAAGGCTTGTCACAAGCTGCAAGCTTATTTCAGAAGGTGCTCCTATGTCACCATTTTGGCTCTTTTTAATATATCTTTCCTGATACAGTACATGAAGCATGAACTGGCTAATTAAGAAGCAGACAAATAATTTAGGAGATAAAGAACACATGGACAGCAAAATTTGCCAGAAATCTGATTTTTTTGTGAATAATAAAGATCATTTAAGGATTTGAAGAAAGGATTGTTGTTGAAATTTGACATTATTCACAATAATTACAACAACATCAACAGCAACAACAACAACAACAGCAGCAGCAGCAGCAGCAACAGCAATAATAATAATAATAATAATAAAAATAATAATAATAATAAAATTGGTATTGACAAATTTGCCATCAGTCAATTGCAAAAGGCAGCTTTACTTGAAACAGCTTTCATACTGTGACAATATCTGTAACACCATCAAACATCCAGATTTGTCTACCCCAAGTCCTTGATAAGAACTTGATTGACAAAAATGCCAAACCCAGTCTGAACATCTGGCTGACTGGGCAATTAATAATAATAATAATAATAATAGTCATGTTTAATGAATAGAAGTTTATAATAATAATGCAAACATTTGTAAAAGTATTGATAAATACATCTTTTATACTCTACCATAATGCTTTTGTTTTATTTGTTCTTCCTTTTAGATCCTTTTAGATCTGCATTGTCTGCATGTGATGGTTTTTGCATACATTTCAGTATACCATATTGTTTTTGGCATTTGAGTTTTATAGGGAAAACACCCTATATTAGTCTGTAATCCTAGTCTGTAATCCCAATTCAACTATAATACTTCTTGGTTATATTTGAGTGACAAACATAATTATATCAGAATGAGCTTAATAAAGTTAGGAATGCCTCAATATATACAGATTAAGAAAGAGTTATTTTATGCTAAAACAACTCTGACCTGGCTTTGGCTAAGCTAGTCTCCTATGGTTTTTGTTATTATGCAAAAATTAAAGAGTGGCTTTGACAAAGAGTATCCTCTTCTAACTGACGCTAAAAAAATGTTCATAAACAGACTTTTCTAGGAATTATTTGTCTTGGATTTATTTGCTATTCATCACCTTGGCCAACTGGAAGGAAAACAGGACAGAAAGGGAGGATTGGCTGATAAATTTCTAGCAACTCTATAGTAGCACTAATTTTGACAGAGCAACTCCTTACTTTTTATTTTTTTTATATTGCTAAAAAAAAAACAGAAAATGACAACAACTATATGTCTATCAAGATTCTCAGTCACTGAGGTCATAGTTGTCCCAAAGGTACTTTTCCACAGGCAACTGGACTTTGTTTTTCCTTGAAGGCATTTCGCTTCTCATGCAAAAACTTCTTCAGAATTTAAGAAGCTTCTTGCATGAGAAGCAAAACATCTTCAAGGAAAAACGAAGCACCTTTGGGACAACTCTAATTATTTTTATGCTGATGAACTTCTTTACTAAATGAACATTTTCTAAGGAAGTCAGCAGTCCCTGGTCATCTGTCACAGACCCATGGGAATGTTTTAACCTGAGATAGTAGCAGACTGAATGGTATGAGAATAGATAATACATTTAAATTTTACCCAATTTATGGTTAAAAGGGACTTCTATCTATTTATGATCCCTCCCATTTTTTGAAAGACAAGCTGGAATAAAAGTGAATATAAATTATTAAACAGAAAATAAGAGACCAAACAAACGTATCCAATTTTGAGCATAGAACTACCATTCTGGGGCATTTGACATGCTATCTTAGCAAAATTATTAATAGTCCAAGAAATCTTGGTGATGTGTTCCCATGGGAACTTGTCCAATAATACATTTTCTAGAAGGCTCATAGAAAATTCAAAGAATGAAATACAGTATTAAAATAAAATATCAAAACAGTTTTAAAAAGTATAAACATTGATCCTGTGATAAAATAGCACATTAAAATATTGCATTGAAGCAATAGAAACCATAAAAAGGATTATTTCTGGCACAGGGAAAAGACAAAAAGAATAAAAAAGTTAATAACACAGCTATACAGTAAAATTTAAATCCCTAATTCTGATGACCTCGTTAATATGAGAGGGTCTCACAGTAATATCATTAAAGTCCCAAAAAAGAACAGTTACTTCAGAATATTTTTAAATATGCCAATTAGACTCCATTGGATTGTGGTCCTATGATATGTATATAGATATTAATCCATTTCTTTGATTGTTCTCAGATTTCTTTTTCCTTTGATGGGAAGTATCACAAAAAATGCAGGTTGAAATCTCTACTTGTTTACTATGTGTACAATCTTTCCAATAATATAGGCATTTTTACATGCTACTTTCCCTAATATAATTTTATAAAAATAATTCAAAAATACAGTCCTTTATTGTCTTCACAAGTTTATGTTGCTTTTCTGAGTTCATAAATTTTAGTGACGTGTTAGTACAAACTATGTTATATATGCCCAGCCATGCTGAAACATATTCCATTTTTGCATATCAAACCATTTTGTCATAAATCTTTTTGTATTTGTTTTACTCCTACTTGGGAAGGGTATGGGGAAACAAAATGCCACACTCTCTTCCTTCAGTTATGCTGATATATGAATTCATATATATTAATATATGAAAAGGTAATAAAGATCAGTTTAAATGAGGAATTAGAAAACAGTAGAGACACAGAATGAAGTATCTGAGATTCTGAACACCTCAGTGTGATATGGAAAGAGTGGAATGTGTTTCTTTCTGTGTTCCATACTGTTTACAACAACAACATGATAAAGATGAGATCTGGTTGCTCTTTGCAAAAACGTAGACAGAAACATATGCAACATAGATTTTCAGTCTTGATGTTTTTAAACTACACCTATCATGAGCTTGATAAACATATTAATAAATCATTCAAACAGTATAAAACATCTGAAATTGTGTCATACAAAAGGAAACAATTGAGCTTCTGCACCTCTCAAGTTCTCATCCAAAGAAATGAGGCAAGAATAACAATATGAAAGTCATTTTTTTCTAATTTCTTTGAATATGTAAATAATCACATTACCTAGGACCAAAGAGATAAATATTTTAATGAAGCTTAAATTTGAAAAAAAAAATTGTTGCATGGCCACACAACTTAGCTTTTTTATTGATCTACTGATTTACTGATTTACTATCTAGCAAGCATAGATCTAGGTCCCGCACTTATCTTACTTAATACAATCAGAGACCTTTTCAAAGTCCACATGCCTTTCATTAACAGTTTTCATTATAGGAAAAAATAGAAAGTCTATTGCATTGTTGGACCATGAGTTCTTTGTGAATTCAAATAATTACTTAATTAGGTACGGCACATACACTGAGAAGTAGCTTATTCCAAGTGACTCAAGCATTTGCTAGACATTTAATAAACAAATTATGGAAATGACAAGTTGACTCAATGACGTCCTGCCATAATCTATTAAAAGCTTTCTCCTTATGGATTCTGAGGCTCTTGAGGGTGAGCTTCTGGAATTCTCATTTAGTTCCCTGGAGAAAGGGGGATATTCAGTGAGGGAAAGAAATCAAGTATAAAACTCACACTTCTACTAGCAGAGTTCAATAAGAAAAGAAGAGGGTCAAATAAATTAGGCTACTGAAAGACATTATTTAAATTTAAGAGATTTATCTAAGTGTGTAACAAACATTTGGATTAACAAGCAAACTAAAGGAGATGAAATATGCAGTTAATGAACAACTTCAGTTGTTATTAAGCAGAGAAACGTGGCATCCCTGAAAGATAAACTACATTATGTAAAAAAATATGATCTGTGTAGTTTAACTTAAATATTGTTATACTGTTTTGGAATCTCATTCATTTCATCTTGAACTGTCTTTTGTCTTCCTTTGTAACTGAAATCAGAATGAATACAGGCTGAACAAAAGAGACTGAGGGTTTTTTTTCCATTGCTTTGGTTTTCTTAATACAATTTTCAGAAAAGTATTTTCTGAAATTATATTCTTGAAAGCTGCAGAGATGTTTATCTCTCTCTCTCTTTTTTTTTTTAAACCGTATTGTTCTTTGGAGATAAAATGTTTAGTATACTATGAAATAAAATGACTTGTAGGTAAATTAGAGGCAGTACAAATTAAGCCAGGCACTAGCAATTAAATTAAACTTCAGATTGATATCAATTCTGGTTTTCAATAAATATATGAACGTTTTGCATACTGTAATAATAGTAGGATAGATTTCTATTCTGAATTATTTTTTTAACTTACAATATTATATCTACATTATCATTTTATTTGAAATGTTGAACTAGGTGAGGTTTTGCTAAAGATACACTATTTTAAACTTTGTAACTGAAGTTGTAACCAATAAATTACCATAAAGTGAAACTGATTTCTAACTAATCAGTAGGTAACTATTAGAATTAGAATGCTACAGTCTTTTCTGAGTGTTGCTATATTCCACTTCCACCCAACTTCAGATGGTCAAGTGGCTCTCTTTTCAGTAATTCATATCTGTTACTTATGGTTGGCAGGTAGATTGGTTTGATTCTTATGCAGACTTGTTGCAGGAACATCTGTCCACAAACTGGACTTTCAGGTTTCCAAACAATGTACCCAAACAACAATTTTTGACTGTTTGCATCTTGCTACTGATCATCCTCTTCTTCTCTTTCTTTCCACCTTTTCCAGTATCATGGGTTTCTCAAGTGATCTAGTTTTTCACAAAATGTGTCCAAAATACAATAATCTGAGTTAGTCATTTGTACTACAAATAAAAACTCTGAATTGAATTGTTCTATGATTTATTTTTTGGCTGGATGTCCATGTTAGGCACAAGATACAGAACAATCCTGAACACTGGCCCCTATCTAACAAAATGAAAGAGAAAATTAAAGTTCTACATTTAGGCAATAAAAACTAAGCACATGGGTATAGAATGGGTGGTACATGAGTCAATAGTACTAACTGCAAAAAGAATCTTGGAGTCCTAGTAGACAATTAAATGTGAGCCAGCAGTGTGTTGCAGCTGCCAAAAACAGTGAACACAGTCCTAAGCTGCATTAACAGAAGACTAGAATCTAAATCTCATGAGATATCAATATTGGCCAACATGATATAAAAAAAGATTTTGAGACTCTAGAAAGAGTGCAACAAAGATGATTAGGAGACTGGGGGCTAAAAGGTATGAAGAATGGTTGCAGGAACTTAATATATCTAGTTTAATGAAAGGAGAACTAGGGGTGACATAACAGTAGTGTGTAGTATCTAAGGAGCTGCCGCCAAGTAGAGGGGGCCAACTTATTTTCCAAAGGACCTGAGTGCAGGACAAGAAAATAATCAAGGAGAGAATGAACCTAGAAGTAAGGAGAAATTTGCTGACAGAACAATCAGTAGAACAACTTGCCTCCAGAAGTTGTGGTTGCTCCAAAACTGGAGATTTTTAAGAAGAGATTGGACAACAATTTGTCTGAAATGGTATAGGGTTTCCTGCTTGAGCAGGGTTGGACTAGAAGACCTGTAAGGTCCCTTCCAATTCTGTAATTCTGTTATTCATTGTCAATTCTAAAACTGCTTGATCTATGTGTTGTTACTGGCATTCTTTATACTTAATCACAGTCCCATTTTCTCATTGTGCTCCTTGACTTTCATTACTGGAGCTTGCAGATCACTTGTATTCTCAGATATTAAGTGTAGTACCGTCAACACAAAACAGCTTATTTTTATATTATTTTTATCCCACATTTATTATTTTTTTTAAATAACTAAAGGCAGATCTTTGGAATTTCGATAGCTTTCAGTCTCTTTGTTCTTTTAAGACAAGGGTAGGAAATTTGATTATGTGAAAACCAAATGAATCAAATTTCTTTCTTGCTTACATTGTTCCCTCCTGACTTTTTTAAAAGATTATTTTAATTAGAACAAATAAAATGGGAAGCTTGCTTGCTGTAAAGCAAAACATCAGCTCCTAGCATCATCTATATTTCCCATAGGCATTCTTAAAAAAAAAAAAAAAGAAGGCAGTTGACTGAAATCCAGTGCTTTGTGTGTGAATACATTCAGCTGCCCAGAAA
Source organism: Oxyrhabdium leporinum (assembly GCA_032468155.1). Taxonomy (NCBI): domain Eukaryota; kingdom Metazoa; phylum Chordata; class Lepidosauria; order Squamata; family Cyclocoridae; genus Oxyrhabdium; species Oxyrhabdium leporinum. The sequence continues at coordinate 96,191 of JANHFL010002560.1, read as the reverse complement.
ATAACACCTTGGGATGTGGGCTAAATGTGGGTACGGGAGGTGATGAAGCCACCTCAGCAGATTTTCCTTTGGTAAATGGATTTTTTATGTTTGGCCATCCCCCCCCCTCCACTCTAGCAGAGACATTTTGGATGACTGCCTCTGGTATACTTCCAAAATTCTAGGAGTTGGTTCCTCCTGTTTCAAAGTGTCAACTATTTATGGCTTCAGCCTTCATCTCATCCTTCTCTGTTTTATTTTGTACCATACAGTACAGAAATTTACAAATTTACAAATTTCATTCCTCACCATCAATATGTGCGTGTGTGCGTGTGTGTAATGTGTGTGTGTGTGTGTGTGTCTCATTCTCTCTTTCTCTCTCCCTCTCTCTCTCTATACATACATACATGCATGCATATGTAAATACATACATACATACATACATACATACATACATACATACATATATATTGAAAAATGGGTATCAGATGGAAGTGTGACACCTTCTATATTTAATTATCTTAGACAGTTTTACATTTTGATTTTATTAAAATGTGATAATTTATCAGGCTATTTGAATTATATTTGTAAACCAAAGTCCCTCTTTGAAGGGAATAAAGCCTGCCAAATTTCAAAAATGTTTATGCTAGGGGCACTGGAAGGGAAGCCCTTTGATCGGTTTGTACAGATACTTCTCAAGTTATCACCCCTCATTCAGCACCTCTTAAAGATTATGACAGCATTAAACAAGGGAAACTTAGGATGACTCCATGAAATTGTGGATATCTCAATGATCCGATAGCCACATGATCTCAATTCAGGTACTCAATGCCTGAGTCACAATTATGATCTGGGATTATGCGATGAAAATTTCCACTGTTCCCAAGCAAAATTAATGGAAACGTGGCAAGATGTTGGAAATCCCAGTCCTGCTACTCTTTTGTCTGTCTATGCTCTTCAAAGTCTGCCTGCAGCACTCACCTGCCCCTGTAGCACCCATGCACCTGTTCCAGAAGATCTGTCTGCGTCATTCCCCTGCAGCACCCAGCCATCACTCACCTGCTTGCCGTGGACACTTTCCTCTTCCCATTTAATAACTTGCAGAGACCTGGGTAATAACAGCAACTGGCAGTGCAGGATTGCTGTCACTAAGTGATGCAGTCATGTGAAATCCCATTTTAACAGTGCATCATTTAGCAATAGAAATTTCAATCCCTATTGACATCAAATCCCAGGGACTACCTGTACAAGCAAAAAAGATTTTCTTATCTTATTTGCTACTAACAGTTTTTAAAGGAAAGAAAGTGTGTCATATCAGTATATTTAAATATTATATGGAGCATAGTTTCACAAATTATGGATTCATGCCAAATGAAGATCAATTTTTGCAGATGTTAAGTAGTGACCACAATAGTCCTAGTTCAAAATACCATATTTTTTGGGAGTATAAGATGCACTTCCCCCCCCCCAAAAAAAAGGAGGGTGAAAATTTGGGTGCATTTTATACACTGAATGTAGCCCCACCCATCACTGCTGCCCATCCTTCAGCCATTTTCAGCCTCCATGTGTCACATTTTAGATCTATTCCAGGCTGCAGGGATTACCACAGACCATCACCGCCTCTGTGCCTTGCCTCTGTGCCTCACGTTTTCAGTCTCCAAATGCTCTGTTTCAGACCCTTGTTTTTGGCCTCCGCACATCACATTTTTGGTCTCCACACACCCCATTTTTGACCTCTGAACATTGCATTTTCAGGCAGTTCCCCGCTGCCTGGAACCACCCGAAAATGTGATGCACCGAGGCAAAAAATGGGGAGTGTGGAGGCTGAAAACGTGCGATGCACGGAGGTGGCAATCGGCAGTGATGGTCTGTGATCCCACAGCCTTGAATGGGTCTGAAATGGAGCGTTCAGAGGCTGAAAATGCGAGGCACAGAGGCGGCGATGATCTGTGACAATCCCTGCAGCCTGGAATAACTGATTGGGGGTATTCTGGGAGGCTGATCCACCCACCAATCAACTGCTCATGCTGAATCAAGCTGCAATAACATGCTGAAGCTGACCAGGCTGTTTGCTATTTACTGCAAGGACACTAGCTAGATGAATACCAATGGATGCTGGTAGGCAGAGGCAGGATTTTTTTTTCTTGTTTTTGTCCCCAAAAACTAAGGTGCATCTTATACCCTGAAGAGTCTTATACTCCAAAAAAATACGGTATTCATTTGTGAATGAATAGATAAATTATATAGAAATTTTATCAATAGAGATAATATATAAAATCTTTCCGAAATACATCATTTTTTTTCCTAACGGGTATATTTATTTATTTACATCCCATCTTTATTATTATAAATAATTTAAGGCAGCAAACATATCCAACACAACTACCTCCTCCTGTTTTCCCACAATAACAATACTGAGCAGTGAGTCGGGCTGAGGGAGAGTGATTGGTCTATAGTCACCCAACTGGCTTTCATGCCTAAGGCAGGGCAAAACTCACACTTTATATTTTGCAAAGAGAAGTCTAACTAATTATCATCACTGGGCTGCAGGAAGAAAGGCGATTCTCATACATAAAAGCTATGTTCCTTATGCAACTGCAACTGCAACTTGTATGTTTCTAAAACTCATGACCGCAGTGGAAACTTGGTGCCCTGTTCTCTGTATACCAGCATCCATATTTTTGGATTGAAGATTTTGTGTAATTAACATCCAATCATTCCTCATTCATTTTATGACTTCCATCTAATTTATTCATTAATTTGTATAGCCACCCATCTCAAAATTAAAGTCCAGGTGGCTTACAGTACAATATAAGAGCAACATATATGACTAAAAAACTAAATTAAAATGTTTAAAAAAATGAGGGGGGGAAAAACAGAAAAATCTGGTGCTGCAGCTACATATACCTGATGCAACCCATCCGATTCTCATTCACCATATCCTCGTGCCTGGGGGAACAGCTAGGTCATGAGTGCTCTCTAGAAAATTACAAAGCTGTCACACTTCCAGGAAGAGGGTATTCCATAGGAAAAGAGCTGCAATAGAAAAGCCACACTTTTAAGCACTAGGCAACAGTGCTTAAGGAAATGGACTTGAAGTGTGCTACACTATCTGTTTTGGTAGGACAGGCAGATAACGCTAGAACTTTAAATGTGATAACAATCACCTTTAATTCCCCCACCTCCTAAAAACCTGGAATCAATGAAGTTATGCAACAGTGTTTGTACACAGATGAAACTAAAAACACCCAATATTGAGCATGTCACTGAATTCTGAGTAGTCTTCAAGGGCAGCTCTATGTAAAGCACATTGCAGTAATCCAAATGGGAAGTGATCAAGGCATGTGTGATAGTGAACAAGGCCCCCTAGTCCAGGAAAGTGTGAACTTGGTGCAAAGCTACCCTTAGCCACAGCTGACATCTGCTCATTGAGCAATAGTTGCCACTCTAGGAGGATGCCCAAATTCTGTGCCAGCTCTGCCCATGATTGTGTCAGCCCATCCAAAATTAAAGATGGCATATCAACAGACCAGAGGGAAGAAGGAAAAACCAAAAGAACTCTGTCTTGCCAAGGTTGAATCAAAGTTGGTTTATCTACATCCAGTTTCTCACAGCCTCCAGGCAGTCAGTCATGTGCTATGACAATATCACCTCTTCAACTAGGGGTGACAATGTCAATACTAATAATATTATATTCATATTACTGATTGATTTCACCCAGAAGTTCTCAAGTTATGAAGTAGAGAGGACAAATCAGGTTGCTGGATTCTAGGGACAAATCTCTTCCCCTCCCACCAGCACCAACTTAAAGTGATTTCCAATGAGGAAATCAACTCATCAAAATCACTCATATGCCACTCCTAACCCCCAAAGCCAGCTGAGAAGGATATCATTGTTGATGACATTGAAAATCATTGAGAGTTCTAGGAAGACAAGGAAAATTACACCACCTGCAAACTGTGCCCTCCAGAGGTATGGCCAATGCCATCTCAGTACTATACCCCAATTTAAACCCAGACTTGAAAATGGTCCAGATACTCAGCTTCATCCAGGTTCCTCAGTAGCTGAGCAGGCACACTAACCTTCTTCTAAAAACCTTTCTGTAAAAAAAGGAAGATTGGAGCCTGGATGAAATTGTGTACTGCAGTGTTTCTCAACCTTGGTGACTTTAGCTCCCAGAATTCTCCAGCCAACATTGCATGGCTTAAAGTCACCAAGATTGAGAAACACTGGTCCAAGAATGGTGTCTTGAAAAAGCTGTGCACCACTTCTATTTCAAAGCCAGTGGAATCATCATCTCCCATAAAGAGGCATTAACTACCATTTGGACCCAACCAAATGCCACATCTTGGAAGGCCTTGATCAACCAGGAATGACATTGATCTAGGACATGGGTGGACAAACTCACAACCCAAATTACCCTGTCCAAATCGTCAGAACTAACTGTGAATATTCCCCACAGGACTCCTGTAAGATCTCCCCAAGTTTCTTCCTACCCAGGAGGGATCTGGTCTATAACTACCTTCAAATGCAATAAGAGCAGAGAATTACATGTATTTTGCTTTCCTCCTCATCACAATAATAAAGTGTTTTACCTGTGCTTGGTTAACTACGTGCCTTGTCTTCTTCCAGTGGTGTCTAGGCATCTTTAGCTGTCACTTCAATGAAGAAATTTTAAAAAAGGTTGCTAAAGTTATATGCTGATTATAATTTAAAAGTATCTTACACTCCTTTCCCTTATTTTCTTCTTTTTAGTATCTCAACAAGATCTTTGTTACATGGAGAGCTTTTCATAGGTGTCGAGTTTTGGAGAAAGTAGCCTCCAAATCACCTTCAAAGTGATGAATTATATTCATTTTGAAGTCATTTGGAGAAGCTTCATTTGCTTCACATCTATCCTCAATCTGTCCAAATATGCCCAGTTGTCTGCAAAAACCACTGCACAGTTATTAAACATGTGTGCAAACCTTGAGATAGAAAGTCATAGATGCAAAATTCAACTGAGAATATGGTTCAAGGGCTTTTAATTAATTGATCCCAGGTTAGTAGTAGCACAAGAAAAGCACAATTGGGAGCAATTGTAGTGCTTTTTTTTAAAGCAGATCTATTATCAGTTTCCTATTTCCAAAAAGAGGCATATGCAAATAGGTCATTGATCAAATTTGCATTGATTTTAATAGCACATTTGGGATTTTCAGTCTTTATTGTTTATCAAGATTTTTTTTTAAAAAATAAAATGCTTAATTGAATATACCCAAGAGAAGAGAGAAACTTATTTGCATTATACTATTTCGGTACTATAAATAATATTTATCAGAAAAAGTGTTTATTAAATTTTAGTATGCCTTAAGGCATAAAAACCAAAGACCTATGCATGCTGCACATATAGCATATCCTTATACCTTCTTTACCTTACACCATCTATGCTTGGCCCCTTCTTGCACTCCACAGAGCAATTAAAATCATATCATTCCAGTGTCTGTTCAACTCAGATTAATTTACTGTGAATGCCCATATCATAAACATGTGAAATTTTCATACAAATATTGTGAAGCAAATAAAAAATCATAGATGGGTACAAAAATTAGTGCATTGTTACCCCATCCCCACCCCTAAAAAAGTCTAGGTTCTGAATGTTAAAAGAAAAGCGCTCTGGCCCAGTTACATAACATGAGAATCAAAAGTGGTGTATGGCAACTAAGCAGCCATTAAGATTGGTTAGAAGGACATTGATCAAGCGATATTGGTGTCATAGCTGACATTAATTGATTTTCCCCTAAGCCCAGCAGTTCTCTATGTCTTCTTTGATGTGCATCAGCTATGGAAGGAGAAACTGAGCAAACAGCACTTAAGAAATTTCTGTTTGATGCCACTTCCAGATCAGTGCTTTCTTCGATGTTTCTATGCCATTTACTTCTGATAAATTGTGACAGAGGATCAATTGGAAATCTAGTTCGTAGTATGATATGCTGAGTTCCATGGATCTTAGAAGTAAGTCATTTCCCTTTAAAGGACTCTTGCCTTGTTCTGCCTCTCCATTCTTCATTGCTCCTTTCTTCCCACTGAGGCCATTCTCTTATTTATATGTTTAAGTGCTACATGTTTTTTGGGGTATTTAAGCATTAAGGATGGAAGAGGATTTCTCATGGAAAGGGGAAGGAATCTATCATAGAGTTACTTTTGCATGCAAAAAAATCATTTCTTCAGTTTCTGAATCCTTTAGGCAGAGCAGGAGGGCTTCTTTCAGTTAGCATAAGTGAATTAGGTTAGTAACTTGTCTGATTTGGAATAAGGTAGTTCCTGTATGTTTCATTTATCAGGAATCATATAATACAGTCAGTGGTGGGCTGCAATTTTTTTAACAACCGGTTCTCTACCCTAATGACTGGCTGGGTGGTCATGGCTGGGTGGTCATGTGACTAAGTGGGCATGGCCAACTTTGTCACTTGTGTGGGGGGTACCTGTATGGGACAGGCAGGGTTGGGGAGGGAATCCAGGAGTCTCCGGTGGGGGGGAGGAAAGAAAGATCCAACGTGTGTGTGTGTGTGTGTGTGTGTGTGTGTCTGGGCATGAGTGAGAGAAAGAGAAAGAGAGAGCACACGAAGGCCAGCCCTGATATAACTCTTCAAGATTGGATCGGATCTCTCTCTCTCTATATATATATATATATCTTTCTCCCCCCCCCTCTCTCTCTCTCTCTCTCT
>JANHFL010002560.1:75225-89408 GCA_032468155.1 Oxyrhabdium leporinum | reverse complement strand
GGGAGGTGGAGAGAGAGGGAGGGAGGGAGGGAGAGAGAGAGGGAGAGAGAGAGAGAGAGGGAGAGAGAGAGAGTGAGTGTGAGTGTGAGAGTGTGTCAGTTCACAAGTCTTAAAGTTGCCAAGGTTGGAAACCCCTGCACTAAACAATATGGTCTGTTGGATCAGTTCTGGACTGGAAACATCCGCAGGACCACTCATAACAGCAAAGATGACTTAATTTCCAAATCCCTTTCCCCCATCCAAAACCTCTAAGCCATCCCTTCCGCCCTCCTTTTGCTCAGGCATAATCGTTTACCAAAGGGAGCACTTCAGGCACTCGGCTAATCGTCTCAAAGCCAGCCGCGTTTCTTTCCACGGGCTTCCGGACTGCGGGTGCTGCTCCTGCGCCATGTGGCCGGCGGGCTCATTACCGGAACGGCTCCGAAGTATACCGGGTTGCATAATTCTTCCGTTCCCGCCAAATACAGGCCAGAAGACAAACAAACTCAGCCCCAAACAATCGGTTCAAATTGTGCGCTTTTTGCGACTTATGCAAGACGCGCATGTCAGTTGCCGAGGGCGCATGCGTGAGATTGTAGCAAGGCCAGAGACTAATATTGTCAGGGATTTGGTTGCTCGCTTTTATAGCCCCGCTTGAAACTTTGTTTAATTGGTCCCTGCAAATAATAGAAAAAAAAAACTTGGTGATTTCATCCTTATGGCAATTCTAATCCCCGCTTAGTTAACGAAAGAAAGAGTCAAGTGGTCACGTGAAGTAGCTCTACGGCGCGTTAGGCACGAAGCATTTCCAACAAGCCTTTCGTTCCGCCTTCAACACCCGCGGCGAAAAGCTCTAAGAAGGGAAAAATCCCGGGTCTGGGGAAAATTTCGCGTGTAGGCGCATGCGTATGCTATGACGCTACCGTCTCGCGCCTCTGATTGATCGTTTCGTTCGCTCGGTGGGGTGTTTGATACGAGCTCTGCGATCTTTTGCCCCTTGTTCATATAGTGGTTTATCGGGAAGGAGGTTTATTAAATGAAGTGAACACGTATGCAACCCATGTGGCTGTTTTTCCCGCATAATTTCGTTTATTGTTGTGAAGCTGAGTATCGCAGTAGTAACAGATTTTAACAGATTAACAGAGTTGGAAGGGTCCAACCTCTCTAGTCCAACCCCCTGCCCAAGCAGGAGACCCTACACCATTTCTGACAGATGGCAGTCCAGTCTCTTCTTGAAAGCTTCCAGTGATGAAGTTTCCACAACTTCTAAAGGCAAGCTGTTCCATTAGTTGATTGCTGTCACTGACAGAAAAATTCTCCTTATTTCTAGGTTGAATCTCTCCTTGTTCAGTTTCCATCAATTATTTCTTGTCTGTCCATCAAATGCTTCGGAAAATAGCTTGACTCCCTCCTCTCTGTGGCAGCCCCTCAAATTTTGGAATACTGCTATTCAGAGGTGGGCTGCACTTATGTTGACAACTGGTTCAGTTATGGCTTTGTATGCATTTGTTTTTAAGGCTTGGTCTTATGCAGTCAGGATTAGACTGTCTGTCTCTTTCTGCAACTTACCTGCTCTTAGTTATTGTCAGGTCTTGTTGGTATTTCTTGGTATTAATGTACTAGTTTATAGTTTGATATATAAATATCAAACAATATACATCAACCTAAGAAAACATATGTTTGGAGCAGAGAAGTGGGGGTACCTTAATAACCGCCCACCTCCAGCCAGCATCTTCTCCTTCAAGATGCCATGCCAGTCAGCATGGCAGGATTTAAAGGGGTTCTCTCCCCCCCCCAAGGCTAAAAGAGATGAGGCAGATCTTACTTTCTGTGGCGTGGGCAAGATATTCCAAAAAGTAGAGGCTAAGATAGAAAAGGGTTTTCTCTTGAATCCTGCCTGCTGAAATTTCTTGGCTGATGATGAGATCCACAATAGGTGCCTTCTGCCAGTTTGAGTGAGGTGAGCCAGTCCTATTGGAGAAAGATGGTTTCACAGATATCCTGGACCCATGCTAGGGCTCTAAATGTAATAACCAGCATCTTGAATTGTACCCAGAAGCAGAACATCAGCCAATGCTGCTTTTGTAATAAATATAGGGCAGTTTCATACAAACATGTTTTTCCTCTGGCTAAAGAGTCACTTGATTTCTCCTATTCTCTTGCCTTCTAAAACCTTAGCAGTATCATGAGATGGGAAAATATGACTGCATTGAAAGTATGCAATGCAAATTAAAACCAAAGTGGTATGATGGCTAAAGCATTGGTCTAGGGATTGGAAGACTGTTGTTCTACTTTTCTTAAAAATATAACAGATTTGGTTTGGATATCAATCAGATTAGAGATGGAAGGGATCTTGGAAGTCTTCTAGTCCAGCCCTATATTTCAAATTTCAGACAAGTGGCTGTCCAGTCTCTTCTTAAAGACCTACAGTGATGAAACACCAACAATGTCTTAAGGCAACTATTCCTCTGGTTCTCACTGTTAGAAAATTTCTCCTTTATTCCAGGTTGCTTCTGTCCTTGATTAGTTTCAATCATTGTCTTTTGTCTTGCCTTCTGACACTTTAGAAAATAATTTGACCTCCCTCTTCTTTTGGCAGCCCCTCAAATACTGAAATACTGCTATTATGTTATCCTTAGTGCTTTTTTTCTCTAGACTAGCCACACCCAATTCCTGCAACCGTTCTTCATGTGTTTTAGTCTCTAGACCTAAACTTAGTTACACTTTTTCCAAAGTCTCAACATCTTTTTGTAATGTGGTGACCAAAACTGGATGCAGTATTCCAGATGTGGTCTTACTAAGGTTTTATAAAGTGGTACTAATACTTCATTTTGATTCTATGCCTCTGTTTATGCAACCAATGATTATATTAGCTTTTTGGCGGTGGCTGCACACTGCTGTCTCATATTTAAGTGATTATCCACTAGGACTCCAAGGTCCCTCTCACAATTACTGTTTTTGAGACAGGCGTCACCTAATCTGTACTTGTTCCTTTGGTTTTTCTTGCAAAACCTTGCTTTTCTGCCCATTAAATATCATTTTGTTGTATAGGGCCCATTTTTCAAGTCTGTCAAAATCCTTTTGGATCTTAAACTTGTCTTCTGGGCTGTTGGCTGCCAGCTTAGAACAACCTGAAAATTTGATGAGTTATCCTTCTATTCACTCATCTAAGTCATTTATGAAAATATTGAAGAGTACTGGACCTAAGACGGAACCTTGTGGTATTCCTATTGTATCATTCTTCCTGGGTTTTTTTAACTTCTCAGTCAAGCTACCTGCTAAGCTGTAATATTTTATTATGTTCTGTGATTTCTATTCAATGTATCATTTAAGCATTTTTAGTTTTGGATATAGTTGATTTGAATATCTTTGTGCAATCAAGCAAACTGTCATTTGGCTCTGATAAAATAAAAATGCAGTAGAATCTGTGGATGGTAGCAGGTGGCCCTGACACTAAAGAAGAAGAAGATAAATAGCATATTCAAATGCATTTGCTCATTTTGCTCTTGCGGTTATTTATTTATGGCTATTAATATATAGTTATTAATTAATATGTCTACATTTTCAGCAGGAACATAATTTAATTGCCTCAAATTATTATTTTATAGGTGCTCCATTTTTTAAAATGCTTTGTATCCATTTCTTTTGGTAGTTATTATTTTTTTAACATGTAAATTAAGAATTTCATTAAACTGATGATGTTTTTATTCCCAAAATCAGTTCTTTTCATATATGTGTCATTGATCGTTAATATGTAGAGAAAGAGAGACAAAGAGGGCATATTGCTTTCCATTCTAAATATTATTTTAAACTTCCCTGTAATATTTCATTAGCCATCTATACACATTCTATGTACTTGTGTTTAACCCTAAAAGTTAAAGAAGTGAGAGGCGTGTCATACTCAAGGATGAGCTTTTAATGTTAGAATTGTGACATTTTCTCCAATCATATATTTAAGGAAGGTAATGGGAGTGCTGAAGGTAATGTGATGGAGAAGAACTTAGCCCCCTTCTCAGGGGTGGGCTGCTGGAGGTTCGCAGGGATTTGGGCAGACCCTTAATGAAGATTCTGCGCGATTTGCCGAATCCCCAAATCCCACTCCTGGCTGGCCCCACCCCGCCCCTCCCACCCCGCCCCTCCCAGGAGTGTTCACGTGGCCCATTTTGGAAGCAGATAAGAGCAGGGCACATGCGGAGGCTCGGGGATGGCAAAAATGGGCCTCCTGGAAATTCAGGAAGGCTGGAAACGGGCCTGTTTCCAGCCTCCAGAGAGCCACGGGAGCCCGGGGAGGCTGTTTTCGCCCTCCCGGAGGCTCAAAGAAAGCCTCTGGAGGCTGGGGAGGGTGAAAATGTTCCTTCACCATGGTGCAGGAGGCCGACTAGGGCACACCCACCATGGTCACGCCCACCCAGCAATTGGGCAGCAAACCCGTTGCTGAAATTTTTGAATCCCATCCCTGCCCCTTCTCCATTAGAGACTAGTTTATTTCTTGTCTTGGTTGTTTTAAAAACTTATACCTTCCTGTAATAAAATTCTCACAGTAATTCACATATTTCAGAAACATCCATGGGAATAAGCAGTTAAGAAGGCAGCCAATTACAAAGCAATATTTATGCTATTATGGCAGAAATTCTGCCTACATTAAACATGCAGAATTTAAACTTCCATTGCAATGTTGCAATGCTCAGTTTTTCATTTTGATGAAAGCAACAGATCCTGTAGATGGCTTTTTATAGGATCAAAATATCCAAGCAAATAAATGTATATGCCCAAAACCAGAATAAAAGCACTTACTGTCGTTAGAAATATGGAAGCTAAATATTGAAACTGATTTTTTTTTTAACCCTGAAAAGTAAAAGGTGTTCATTTGACATTAAAGTTGAGGTTAAGCAGCATTTTGAAAGTTTCTGGAAACAAATCTTGCACAATTCCACCACTGGGATGGCCAAATGAAACATAGCATGCATGTTTATTGGCCATTGTAAAAGAAATAAATAAGAACTCTCCAAATTGCTTTTTTTTAAATAATCTGAACCAGATTTATTATTTAATATATTTATGTAGTGGCTACTATATTAAAAACATCTTGAAGCAGTTTACAATGAAAGCACCTGTGAATATAGAAAAGTCTATTGAACTATATAAAACAATAGTTGTATTTAAAAAAAAAGAGAGATGAGGAGGAATGAATATGAAAGAAAGGTGGGAAAATCCAGTAAGATAGGTTCTATGTAAAGTGAGTTTAAGCAACCTAAAGATGTGATTGTAAATAGTTACTTTTTCATTGGGGGGGGGTGTAGGTACCATCATACAAACAATCCAAGAATAAGAAGCAGCTCTGAAAACACAAATTAAGATTTTCCCTGATCAGCTCAAGCATAGGACAAGTTCAAAACAGCATAGGAACACCCAATAACATAGGGTTTTGGATGTCAAGTACTAAACCTCCCACCTGTATCGGTGGCTAGTTGACAGGGAGTGTAGTTATTTCAGCAAAGGTGCAACACATACAGGTTCAGGCATCCCACACAGCAGCCTGACTGCTGCACTATGCACCAGCTGCTGCTTCCAAATCTAACAAAACAGAAGTTCAGCATAAAAACAGCAATGCAAATCTGATGCTAGCCCTAGGTGAATGGGTTAGGTTGCCCTTATCCATGAAAAAAAACCCATAGCTTTTCTACCAACCAACATTGGCCATGACCCTCCAAGAGTCTACTATGGCTTGCATCAGTAAGTCACAGAACCAAAGTACTGTTCTTTCAGAGGAAATATCAGTCCAATTTGAACTTAAACCCCAGTTTGTAAACCATTACAAATTATATCTGGATGCGGTCAGTTTATGGCTTCTGGTTTACTCCATCACTGTATTCAATCTTTTGTCCAGGACATGCATTGTGTCTCCCTATTGAGATGCCATGGAGTATTAGAGTATCCACGTATTGGTGGCATTTACCTCCAAATTCCTTAGGCCTAATCCCCATCTCCATGTTAAATTGCACTTGGACAAAATAGTACCTCGTAGCACTTCCTATCTTAGTAGGAAGATTATATCCCATGCTATGAGACAACTCACCATAGGACAGCTCTCCACAGGACAACTCACTGCGGGACAATTTAACAATTAAATTTAATTATTTAAAATAATTTAAAAATATTTTAATTTTTGTCATTCACATTTCATTCTGTCCCTCTTTTTTCATCCTTTCTTTAATGATTCCATTCTACCATTCCTTTGATATTAGTGTAACTCTTGTCACGCAGTGAGTTGGCCGTGGCAAGTTGACCATGGTGAATTGGCTGTAGCAACTAATCACCCGTACCACTTTCTAAGAATTTAGCCACAAGAAGGAACAAAACTACTATAATACAGGTTCCATAATTTCTCAACTAATAAAGTTGGGAGGTGGTTCCAGGATAAAGCTATGATCAAGAGAACTGAAATTATATTTCTTTTCTTTTTTTACATTCTTACTCTTTTTCTATTTTTTCTCCTTTTCTTTCAAGAAAAGGAAGGAAGGAAGGAAAGAAGGAAGAAGGAAGGAAGGAAAGTAGGTTAGTCATACATTTATTTCCAGTACAGTATCTTCTATGGATGATTAGATTAGATTAGATCAGATCAGATCAGATCAGATCAGATCAGATCAGATCAGATCAGATCAGATCAGATCAGATCAGATTAGATTAGATTAGATTAGATTAAAAAGTTTCTGTTATTAGAGTTATAGTGATCAATGGCTATGCTACCCAGGCAAGAAGATTGAGCTGATTGGTTCAGGTTACCAATAAACTCTGAGTATAGACTAAATGGTGTAGGGTCTCCTGCTTGGGCAGCACGTTGGACTAGATGACATACAAGGTCCCTTCCAACTCTGTTAATCTGTTTAATCTGTTTAAATGTGAATGTGAATCTCCTGAGTTCCAGTCCAATATGTTTAAACTGTTGTTATTGCTATTTAGTTTTTTTTTAAGTAAGTTATAATTTTCATATTGTACACAACCTATTTGATATTAAATAGTGTATGTATATGTAACATCTCATTTTCCTAGCTAGTATTCTCTAAAATATTTGATATCTGCATAATAAATTTTTGAAATCTATATATACAAGGCTTGAGGGAGAAATAGTTATGATGTACTTTAAACTGTTTCTATTGAAATGCAATCCTGGGAAGTACTAATTCGGGCATTTTCCTATGTATAAGCTATTCTTTCTAAGTAAGACTAATGAAGTCATCTGCTTGATGAAGGACTGAATTTATTGTTCAAGATATTGAAAGGCCTTCAGACTGGGAAAAGTTGAACAAGATTTGACTGGTTATGTTTCATCTGTACTTCCCAGAATTATTTTATTATCTCCAATTTGTAAATAGTGTACATTGTTTCAGAAGTATAAGTAAGAGCTGATAAGCAAGAACAAGACATCAAACAGCATTCACATTTTCATATCAGATACGTAACCCAAAAGTAAAACAAGAAAAACAACAAAACGGCAACTATCAGTATTACACATTAAATGGTGGACTCAAAAACAAATGAACAAACAAATTAATAAAAATATAAAAACAAGAGCTCTGCTTATGTAATCTCTAATTGCATGCCATGTGTTTAAAATATACAATCCTCCCGCAATTACAAAGAAGTATCTTCATTATCTTGTCTTGTGGAATTAAAGAAATACCAATTAGCACTATAATTTAGCATTTTAAAAAATACTATGAACACACAAGAAAATTGGAAAAGTGCCAACAACAGAAAATCATTGTGTGTCTGACTTGTTTGAGACTTTGGCTCAAAATAGTTCAGATAAATTATTTATATTTTAAAAATGAAATTTAGAGCCATAGGCTCATGCAAAAAACCCCCTCTTTGATTATTATTATTTTTTCACAGAAAATGATCATTGTGGTCTAATAGAATTCTTGCCTTTTGATAATACATGTTTAATGAAATGAGTTTAAAGGACTGTTTTAACAATTTAAGGAGGTTATGCATCCTTTCACTGAACATTTGATCAAAAGGATGCCTAGTTGCCGGACAATCTGCTTTAGTATTTTGGCAAAAGTTTGATGTAGGAAATTATGAGAAAATATTAATAAATAGCATGATTTTGTCTAGTCTATGAGTATCATCAAATTGTAAAAAAAAAACACCAAACAAACAAAATCTTCTTTGTGTTAAACTCAATTCCCGTTGACTTCATGCACATAACCATATATTTTTGTTTTGCAATAGAAGTAAAGTTTCTATTGTTCTTTCTCTGGTTCTCATTGATTATTTATGATAGAATTTTAATTCCATTTTTCCATTCTGGAAAAAAAAACCTCTCACATAGATAATATGTATTACATAAAATCCAAACAGATTACCCTTTGAGAACTATTAGTGTTATATGATAATGAACATAAAATGAATAGGCCAACTTACCACTGGCAACCTTCAAAATAGCTGAGAAATAAATATGAAATAGCCTCATTTATATAAAGATTACTCTAACCTTCTAATTATGTATAATCGGTGTGTTTCTTAATAGTCCATGTCAGTATAACTCTTTGTAAGTGTCCCTTATTTTTATAAAATGTTTTGTATGATTTGGTTAGACAAGCATTTTCAATTTCCTTCTTCATCTTCAGATATATGATAGAATATATTAATCTTTTAAAACCATGTTTTGATATAACAAAATTGCAGAAGAGTTAACTTGCAAGGTCTCATTCAGAGCATTTCCAGCTGAAAGAAATTAGATTATTTTTTGTAAGATTTTGGAAGATTTACTGTTGCTCTGAGTAAACAGATTGGCTTAAAGGGCTTCTTCTGTACAACAATTTTAGATGTTGTTAGCAAATCATATTTCTTCCTGCTATTTTCAAATGACAATAAGTTGAGAACACAACCAGTTCTTTAAATTTAAATATTAAGTTGTCTTGGTCAAATATAAGTTCTGTCCTAACCTCAAGTTATAAAAACTACCAACATGTATAACCTAATATAAAGCATCTGTTTTCACAGCTTAGCAAGTAAAACATGATATAACTGATATCAGCAGTCTCTTTGTGAACATTATCACACATTTTCTGTGATAGTCTAAAAGTGCCTTATTCAGTGTTTATATTTTGTGATTCTTGCCTTTCACTTTTCATTTTTTCCTTAGTAAGCAAACAAGGAAAGTTACCATCAATGAAACATTTCACTCCTTTTAAGAGCAATGAATACCTTGCCACTTAAGCAATATATGCCAGTTCATCTCTAATAAGGGATATGATTTTTCCGTAGAGATGCTACCTGAAGCTGGCACCTTCATTCCTTATAATTGCAATGTGTAGCCAGGCTGGCAGATATGAGTACTGAAACACAGTTGGAAAGCAATCACATTGGGAAAGCTAGCATTAATGATTCCACACAAACACAAAAAGTGATTTCTTGCTGTAGGAATTGTAGGTGTATGAGAGAAACTTTGCCTGTTGGATCTGTTTTGTTTTGTTTTACTTTTCCACAATCTCTGTTCAAAGGAATTTTCCTGAATTTGAAGCATGATAAGATAGTGACTAGTACACTGACATGAACATTCATATTCTACCATATCAACTTTTTTCTTAGCAAAAAATATTACATTTTTTTCAACCTTGTGGCCCATTAAAGACTAAGAGATATATTATGCTTATGCAATATAGACTATTGCATCAAATGTGTTGAATGTTATTATACCAGTTTAAAACTAGATATAATTAAATGCATGCATTGGTAGTGTCTGAATATACTGCTACATGGATAATTATAAACAGTGAAATCAAAACAAAATGAAATAAATCATAACGAGTGACAATCAGGCAATCAATGATGGGTGTTCTGTTGATTGTCATTATCTGTACTATTTTTCCCCTTTTATCATCATCACTTATATTGATATTCTTTTTGAGAAGTATTTATACATCAGACAAACTGAACTGTAAGACACAGCTCCATTATCATTATTACAATTATTCATTAATTAATCTGGTAATCTTTAAAATACTGCACATCTTTTTTTAAATGAAACAAATTAATATGGCTAACTCTCTTGTGTTAGAAAACAATGGGGTGCTGATAAGAGAAGGGAAGGGGAAACTTTAAGCATCCAGTAAATATTGAAAAGTTGAAGCTGGTTCTTAAGGATTAAAAACTTTCCTGATCATGATTTTTTTCTACTCTCAGTCATATTAATGTAACCTAAGAAACTACATCTGTATAATTGGATGCAAAACTGAGACTGTTCTTTTGGAATTAATGGAAATGGGTGAGGTCTGAATTATTCCACAGTATTGTTTGAAGAACAATACCGATCAGTACAAAGAAACATCTCATACAGAACATATTCATCCCCACCTTATATTACCAGTGCCAAATGTGGACACTTACAATAAAACATAAATGAAAGTTAGTCACCACAGAAATGAGATATTTGAGGAAAGCTGCTGGAATGCCCAGAAAAGATAAAATCAGAAATGAGATCATAACAGAAAGAATTGGCATAGAACCAAGCTTAAGCTACATACAAGAATAAAAAATAAAGTGATGTGTTCACCTGGAGATGATGTCTTGGGATTCCATACAATACAAGGCATATACAAAAAGAGGAGAAGATCAAAATACCCAGAAGAAGATGCATAGACAATATCAAAGACATACTATTACTATAACAGCATCAAATAGCAATGGTTGAGGCTGCCAGAAGAGCAAGAACCACAACTTTGTATCTCCTTCGATACTTAAAGAGGTAAAAGAGTAAGTAAGAAGAAGATTTGTTTGAAGAGAACATGGAGGTGTTTATGCAGCCTAGGCATGTAACTGCTTCAGACAGGGGTGGGGGAGGATTTTTTTTTTTATAAAAGCGCCATCACTGTTTTCCTTAAAACATTTTGAGTTCAACAAAACAGCAGAATGTTGACCTCTCTAAGCTGGGAGTGAAAGCATATATCTCTGCCAACCCAAGCTTAGATTGAATCCTGGCTTCTTCTGCATAGTTTTAACAGAAGGGGACTTGTAAAATTACAGCTTGCTCAAAATTTAATTTCCAGATTATTAACATGAATAAAATATTCACAGCACATATTCCCACTCCCAACACTGACCTCTTAATTCATGTATTCCTTTCCCCGATCAAAGAATAAACCCTTTAAACCATATAAATAAATAAATAAACAAACAAACAAATAAATACTTTAATACAAGCCAATTTGGGGCAATGGGCTATCAGAGTTCCAAAATCTAGGATTGTTAAAGTCTTTTAATTTCCAATGTAAAAATGTCAATAATAGTACCATACCTTCAGTTCACGAAAGGTCTGGCAGTAGACATTTGGACATTTTGATATTCTGCTTGTTGGCTTGATGAGCACTTTCAGCTGGAATATCTCCTGAACTATGGTCCCAAACCTCTTCGTGAAATTTTTGTATGCTGTACTTCAGACTCAAACTGTATAATGTGTGCATATAGAGCCAATAGTATTATTATGTTTTACCTAGTCTTTAAAATGTAAGTAAAATCCAAAGTTTCTTATATGTTCATTCAATATAATTGATAAGTCTTCGGCTTACGGCCGCAATTGTATCCAGAATTTATGTTGCTAAGTGAGAAATTTGTTAAGTAAGTTTTGACCCACTTTACAATTTTTCTGCCACATTTCTTAAGTGAATCACTGCAGTTGTCAAATTAGTAACACGGTTGTTAAATGAATCTGGCTTACCCATTGACTTTGTCAGGAGGTTACAAAAAATGGGGAGTCACATAACTCAGGGACAATGCAACTGTCATAAATATGACCCAGTTGTCAAGTTTTTGAAAGTAAATCATGTGACAATGGGAATATTACAATGGTCGTAAATGTGAAAAAATGGTAATGCTACTTTTTGCAGTGCTGTTGCAAAACAGCTACTAAATGAACTGTTGTAAGTCAAGGACTACCTGTATAGTAATCTGCTATGCATATCATTTCCATATAGGAAGTGCAGTATTTGTATTCAATTGTCTGAAGATAAAAAGAAAAACAAAGACATGAGTATAAAAAATATTGCATGACACATGAAGGCTGTGTGATAAGATCATTACTTAAATCATGGAATTCATTTTGTTGTAAATCAACATACTTCATTTTGTTAAGATCCATTGAGAAATTCAGATTACATCCTCTGGTGCTTCCAATGAAAACCAGATGATGATGCCCCTAGAAGGCGCAGCAGCTTAGCTGTTTAGAAAGAAGAGCTATCCGACTTTGCAAAATATCTTCAAAAGGATATTTCAATCAAAGCTTCATCAAAATGAAGCATCTCTTCAAAGAGTTGTGCTGAGCAATCATTTATGTGTGTTACATCTGCAGCACTTTCTTGCTTCCACAAGCTGAGAAAGAAGAATTGGATTCTTGAGGAACCTAAGAGGAAATTTGGGTGTTTATCAAAATGGTTTTAACATCTTGAAGAGAGTCCTACTCATGGTAGAATTGCCCTACTAACTGGCAATCTGCCTAGTGGGTAGCCAACTTAGGACTTTTTCATTGTGACCACTTTGTTATGCTTTATTGGATCCATCAATTGTTGAAGGCACTGTTACATGGCGTAGAGTTGGCTTGGATTTTACAGCTGGCATTGATTTCCAGAGTAAGTAGTGACACTTCAGTATTACAAATTCAGACAAGGCCATAGTTCCTTTTCTGTGCATTGGAACGCTATGTGAGTTTGCGCTTCTGATAATACAATGCTTATATCAATAATTCACTCACATTCACATTTTCTTTTTGGCACAGTATGGATGGCTTGATTGTTGGAACCAATTCTTCAAAATAAAATCCACATCAGAATTTAATTTTAAAAATTAGTTTTATGTATGGTATTTATGCATGGCTTTCAGAGACATGATATATATATATATGACTTACAAAATGGGATTATTTTTGTATATAGAAGGCAAAGGAAGAAAATGCACCCATTGGTCTTTTCTCTTCAGTGACTGTATGAAATAGATGATGATGTGCTGTTTTTTCCTTGTGTTAGAAATTCTCCTTAGATCAAGATGGAGAATCTACAGATGAGGAACTGTTCCTTTATAATTTCCATGATAATTATGTGCAGAAGGACATATAAAACACAAGGATGAATTCATCTTCACTTTCTATATTATCCAGGTTATAAAGCCAGTTTATTCTACTATGTTTTTGTATTCATTACTGATTTTTTAGACACCAGAGCATGTATTTTATTTATCATCATGTTTGCATTCATGAAAATACATCTACATTTATAATACTTTTCTTCTAATGAATACAGTTTTAACACATTTCTCCCTTATATGTGCTTTTTGGTGTGCATGTTTTGAGTATAGAAAGCATACAAAATTCAAAGAAATATAAACACTAAAGGATAATTGCATTTCAATTTTCAACTTAATTCAAAAGTGCAAATTAGGTCAAGTCATACTTATGATGCAAGTCTAACAATTTTTTATTCTTTCTATTCATAAGGCATGAAATTATATGACATTCCTTGGCTTTTAAGTGGTTTTCCTTTATTTTCGGAACAGTCTCTGTTTCTGTTACATATGAGAAACAAGTTCATAATCACAAAGATCAGAGTTAGACACAGTGGTGGGATTCAAATTCTTTTATTACCAGTT
Source organism: Oxyrhabdium leporinum (assembly GCA_032468155.1). Taxonomy (NCBI): domain Eukaryota; kingdom Metazoa; phylum Chordata; class Lepidosauria; order Squamata; family Cyclocoridae; genus Oxyrhabdium; species Oxyrhabdium leporinum. Next base: position 75,788 of record JANHFL010002560.1, on the reverse strand, counting down.
CTGTGGACGTGGCTAGGTGGGCATGGCTAGGTGGCCATGTGACTGGGTGGGCGTGACTAGGTGGCCATGTGACTGGGTAGGAATGGATAGGTGGCCATGTGACTGGGTATGCGTGGCCAACTCAATGTCACTCACGTCAAGGTGTGCCTCGCCTGGCCCCTCCCCTCCAAGCCATTCCTTGTCACACCTGGACTCAATGTATCTATCGTTCTGTAAAAATAATGTTCACCTTTTTTAGACTTTGTTACCTGCATGTACATACTATAAATGTACCTTCATGGACCACGGAAAGGAGGAAATGGCTCACATGCTTTGCCCAAGAGTGTGACAGGCAGGTCACAAAACAGGCTTTTGAGGGCTGCCACAAAGAAAGGGGGAGGGAGCAATGTATTTTCAAAAGCAGCAGAAGGCAAAACAAGAAGCAATGGAACTGAACAAAGAGAGAAGCAACCTAAAACTAAGGAGAAACTTCCTGACAGTGAGAAAAATTAACCAGTGGAACTGCTTGTCTCCAGAAGTTGTAAATGCTCCAACACTGGAAGTTTTTAAGAAGAGATTGGATA
>JANHFL010002560.1:24530-38871 GCA_032468155.1 Oxyrhabdium leporinum | reverse complement strand
CCTTCCTTCCTTCCTTCCTTCCTTCCTTCCTTCCTTCCTTCCTTCCTTCCTTCCTTCCTTCCTTCCTTCCTCCCCATTCTCTCTCCCATTTCTTTTTCCCTCTTTCATCCTCTTCCTCCATCATTTTCTCATCTCTCTCTCTCTCTCTCTCTCCTTCTCTTTCTTTCTGTCTCCTTGTGGCTCTTTGCTACTCCTTTGTTCCCTGAAGACGACACTGCCATAGGCTGCCACCTTTGTAACACACTGCACCTTTGAGGAAGCTGGGCAGTGCTGGGTCCATTGGTGGGGCAGTGGAGGCATCAGGGCTCCTCCCCCCCCCCTCAGCAAGCTGGGTCTGGAGGAGCACGAGCTGCTGCAGCGGCTTCCCTGAAGATGACCTCATGTGGCCCTCTGGCTGGCTGTTTTGGGGCTGGGACATCCTCCTCAAGTGAATGGAGAAGAGCAATTATTGAAAAGAGTCCTCCAAGGAAGCTTTAAATCTTGCACAGGGGACTTTAGCCACCCGAGGATGCTTTTCAATCAAAGCACTACTTAGCTGCAGGAGTAAAGAAGTTTAGGGCAGCAGGAAAAAGAGGATGGCCCCGCTAAACCTTGCATGCATGCCCCAGAGATCAGGCTTAGAGAAAGCTGGAGTGCCCTTATCAAAGATGCTTGCCTGTCAGCCGGTCAATCCGCCCGCTCCACGTACCTCCTCTGTGCTTTGGCTGAGCATGGCCACGCACTCAGGAGAGTACCCCACTCAAGCACACACCCTTCCGCCCCCGCAACAGCCAGCCAGGGGGTTGCATGAGGAGAAGGAGAGTCATTGTCAGCGTTCCAATGAAACTCCCCCATTCCTATTCAGCAGACAGAAACAAAGTCCATCCAAGTAAGAAACTTTATTGAAGAAGCCATATTGGCACATCTGGGAAAACCTGAATCTGAGAGTTCTGGGTTTTCCCATCCAAAAGAGAATACAAAATCCATCCCCCTGCACCCCATCTGTCCATCACATGGTCCAATCAATTCTTAGTCCCACTTAGAGACATTCCTATCCAAGTGCAGAGTAACATACTTGGCTTGGTAAGAAAGAATGTTGTTATGTCTACTAATCTACTTCACTATGAAATTCCCCCTCCCAATTTCCTAGGCACTAAATGTGACAGTTTGGAAATTTCCTTGTAAAATATGGCTTCCAAACCTGACAGTAATCTTTGGGAAGCTGCCACTGTGGCTCATGCTCACTCCTCATCTGTGGAACCCTATCTTGTGTTTACAAGGTTGGCATCGGCTATGTGTCTCAGACCGGTTCAGCAGGGAGCTGCAGGAGAGGGGTCAAAGAGCCACTCCTGGCTCACGAGCCACAGGTTGCTGACACCCGGCTTAGAGACTCAGTTGGAACAAAAATGAAGGAAGAAATGAAGGAATCAACCTGGAGAGAGAGAGGCTAAATATGCCTTTAGAGATTTTAAGCTTCTGTATATGTTTGTGAGTTATATACACTTTATTTGGAATGTTATGGAATTAAAGAGGAGATTCATGTATTATTAACCTTGTTTAAGAGGTATATCTAGAGATCCCATCCTGTAAACCATTTAGAACTTTTTTAACACTTCTATCAAAAGGATTCTGGTCTTTACGAGTAAATACTTTTTGCAGAGCCAATACAATATTTTCAAACTGTAGCTGTTTCTGGCTTATCTCAGTGGAATTACAGAAGTGGCTCTACAAGATTTGCATCCCTGTAGAGAGAATCAGAGATATCACATAGGCTATTTAGTCTATATCCATTAAAAAAAAATATTTGAGAGCTGTACCACTGGAATTCAGGAATTTATTGAGTTTTTTTAATTATACAAATATTTTCAATTACAAAAACCTTTGGCTGGTGCCTCCAAAATAAAACTTTGTCAAGCCAAAGTTTTGCTTGGTTTCTAAGCAAAAAAAAATTGGAGCAGACACAACCACTATAACAAATAAGATCAAAATGTGTAGTTATTAAATAGTGTATTCTTGATTATAGTTCCTAAGTGAGTTTGTCTCAAACTGTATTTCCTTAACTTACTTCAGTCAATCCCTTATAAGCAGTACCATATACAGTAAAGTTTTTTCCTTAAATTCCAGCTTATGATATTGTTAATAGGTTGATTCAAAGGCAATAAGTTCAAAACTGTGTTTGAACTTATCTAGTTTGTTACTTGGTTGCCTGCCTAAAGTTCCATTTGAAGAACACAGCAAGGCTTTTCACTATCTTCAGCTCTCAGTCTTGGATTTTTAATCTTTTACCGGTCTCCTATTCTTCAGGTTTTAGTGCTAGGTAAACCAAATGACCTTTTCTTATTCTCAGTTTTTTAAAGGTTAAGTTATCACTTCGCAGATAATTATACATATAAAGGAGGCAAGTGGAACTGACTTAAGTCCAAAACACAAGCAAAGGGAACTTCTGGTCCCCTTTACGTGGTAACTTCACTGTGGTTATTCAATGTATAAATTCTGTTATATACCGTATTAATAGTGATTATATATAATATACATATACATATACATATATACACATTACATACATAGACACACACACACACATTACTACATAGTAATTAATATTCACACATACACAAATTTCATTACATAAGATAAATAAAAACAGTATATGTTCAATGGTCCACTAGGACAAAATCAGACACAATAATATTATCAAAACGCAGAATCAAGTTTTGGAATTATGCTGGGGGACAGTGAATACCAAGACATTCTGCTTGGTGTGCTGATATAAATGTCCCAGGGGTTTTTATTATTTTAGTGGAAGTAACACATATGGAAGTTGCACTGTCCCAAAATACCCTACCCTTAAAACAATGAGTTTTGCATTATCCTATACGTAATATATATCCTTCTTTTATTTTATATAACTCAAGGGAGCATACATAGTCTCCCTTCTGTTATTTTGCACACTACACCTTCCACTTGAAGTGGATTGGGCTGAGATAGAGTGAAGGCCCAAAGTTATCCAGCGGACTTCCTTATCAAAGGGCAGATTGGACTTCATGGACTCCTGGTTTCTGGACCAACACCTTAGTTACTATAACATAAAAAACTTGTGCATAGTGTCACATAGTTTGTTGCATTTTATTAACACAGAAAAAAGAAGCTAATGAAAATATTATGCCTTACTTAGCTTCTCTGATACTCCTTCCCCAGAATCATTTTTAGATTACTACTGTGTTGCAAAAATATTGAAAGTTAAAGTTGAAATGTAACATAAGGTAAAACTATTTAAAGTAAATATTTATCATGATTTTTATACATATAGAAGGGAAACTGTTTCCTTCTGATTTGCTGTATGTAAGCTGTATCCTGTTATAGAAGTGAAAGCTTGATGAAGTGAACAACAAATAACTCCCATAGTTGGAATGACAGAGAGTTGAGCTACTTCAGGTTACAGCCCTATTCTTTATCTCATCTATGATCCCACTGCAGACCCTAGTGGATGTTACTTACACTATTAAATGAGGAAAGCTTTCCTGTCAGTGTAAGGAACATCTACATGGCTGTGTGTCGAAGACCATCTTTATCAATATTAGAAATATTGCAATTCCATTTTATTATTATTTTTTAAAATGTAGATCATAAGATCATATCCCTTCAAGTTCTAATATATTGCCTCAGAATGGTTGGGGTCAGGGTGTTTCTGTGAGGGATAGGCAAAGAATACCAGAATTGTATACCAAGAATATATACTCCCAGCAGGATCATCCAAAATAAAAAGGTTATCCCAGCTGTATAGTTAAAGCAAGAGACACCTATGTGGACAAAAGTCATGTAAGAAGACACTGAAGGTAGATAATCTCTTTAGCACAACAGAGAAGACATCATTTAATACTACGGGGGCAAAAGACAATGATAAATCAAGAAAGCCATCTTGAGAGATTGATTGAAAAGGGAATGATGATCCAGTTTAGATAATAGGCTTTTCCGGTTAAATGATGTTCAACATGCTGCTGAGGAATGCTAGGGATTTTTCAGACTACTAATGGGGTTTATGATATGACTAGATTAAAGCCTCTGGGACAGGAAGAAATGTAATATGACTGCATGCTCTGCAAAACAGAAATGAAATAAGATAACTTGTTATCAATTTTTGATGATCCATTTTTTTTCATTGCCAACACAATCTTCAAACAACCCAAATGTTTCTTATGTACATGAACATCACCAGATGGAATGTATAGAAATCCAATTGACTATCATTAGCACAAGAGAATGGAAGAATTTAGTTACAACAGCAAAGACATAGTCATAGGCTAACTGTAGAACATGTCATAAACTGCTCATGAGCAAGTTCCAATTCCAGTTAGAGTGGAAAAACAAAGGCAAAAAGTTTAGACACTATGATCTTGACCATAAATGAACCATTTTCAAGTTCACCAGGAATCTCTATGAAGCCCTGAAATTCATGGAATGGAGGAACTGTGGAATAAAAGAAAAAGCATGTTAAGTATGAATGTGAGACTACACACAACAAAGATGTAGAAGAAAGCAAAGTGGATGTAAGAATAAATGAAAAAGAAAAAAAAGAGAGAAGTCAAAAAGCCAAGAAAGTCAAAGCTTTGAGGAATGAACTTAACATAATGCATAATACATAAATAAGGAGTTAAATATAATGGTGGTGGTGAACAACATAACAAACATGGGCCTAAAATTCCAGTATTAACCCTTACTGATAAATAATACATCTATCCATAAGCCTGATTTAATTTCCTAGCCCCAGCATCTTTGAAAAATTCAGGTCTTTTCTAGCCTGAAAGAAGGCCAGAAGGGTTGGAGCCATTGTCAATCTTGTTTCATAGAGCAAGTACTGTGACAGTGAAAACACAACTTCCAGGATCCAAAAGGAGGCACTTTCTGATGAATGGAACTGATAGAAAGTTGAAGCAAGCCAATCCTGCCAACAGTTTTTTGCGGTGGCCATAAATGACTGCAAAGACTGGAATCCTGACTGCATGCCATGTAGGGCTTTCTAGATAACAACCAGCGCCTCATACTGAAGTACAGGTTGCAGAACAGGGGAGTCACAAGGTCATAGAGTGAACAGGCCCAAGCTGTCTCTGCCATTATATTCTAGTTCAGGTGCAGCTTCCAAATCTTATTCAAAGGCAGCCTCACAAAGATCATGTTGCCAAAGGGTGACTAAGGAATGAGGTATTGAGTTAGAGTTTCCCAGACCAGGAACGGATAAAGTTGGTGTACAAGATGAACCCATGCATCTGTTCTTCAATTTTGTTTAGGGGAACATTCAGAGATAAAAATGGAAAGTTACTGGATCTGAGAAACCTCCAAACTCACAGCCAGTCAGGACAGAACTGAAGCCTATTCTGAAACCACCAAACACAAAGATAGAGTCTCAAATCACAACTCATTTAGTGTAGGGCAGTCATTATAATTGTGTATCCTCAGCACTGATTAATACCTTGCCCAGGGTTGATGGATGAACTCCCACAGCTTCATAAAGATGTTAAAGAGAAATGGGAAGAGAGTGGAGCCCTGAGGAACCTGGCAACGCAATATAGGAACTTGGATATTCAGCTCACCTTCCCTTTTCTTTAAAATCAGCTGCTGGCAAACATGCACACTTACCAATCAAAGCTTATTTGTAAAGCATTGTCCTCAAGCTGTTTTCTTTGTTGACAACTGCTTCTTAACTTTTATAGAGTGTTTTGCTAAAAGCGTGCCCAGGCAAAATCGACAAGAGAACTGAAATGTTGGTGATTCAAAAAGTGAGTGTAAAATTTATTCATACATTTGAAATACTTTTACATCTTGACAACTGTTGCTGAAAAAGAAAAACCAATTTAAGCACTGTCTCTTTTATTGAAACTGGGTGCTCTGTTTTCAGGTCACAGATTTTTTTTTCCCTAAAGTTGGTAACAGAAACAATCTTTGAATATGAGCAATAATTCCTTTGGCAGCTATGAGCTAAAACACAAATTAAAAAGCTACAATTGGAGAATGTTATGCATGGGTGTATAAATAATCTAACTTTTTAAAATAGACAGGCAGAAGTAGATTTACAAATCTCCCATTGATCCACTGGGTGCTTAATGCCATGAACAAAATTCAGATAAAAATATCAATAAAAGAGGATTATAGCAAGCAGTGTTAAAACCTGGTTATTCACTACAGAAAAGTCAGAAAACAATAATAGTAGGTCAAAAAGTAGGAATCGTTTCCACTCATTTGAAGAAGGGAGACAGGATTAGACTTCCAGAAGTTGTTGCAGGAAAGATATGTTTTAATATACTTTAAAATATACTTGTGTACAATATCTGTGGGCCAACACTCTTCCTGTAGAAAATGGCATAGATGAAACAGAATCTGAAACTGAGAAAGAAATACTGATTATTCCCACAACCTCATGTTTTTCTACAACCAGCACTTACTCCTGTGTAATACTGCACGATCTGTGTGATCTTTCATGGGAAATACTATCACATCCCCCCCCCCCCCAAAGTACTGCATTTGAGTTTTGTTGGTTCTCTTTCTAGGCTTCCCAAAAGTTTCTGATTGGCCCCTGGGAAAAACATGATCCCAGGCTACATGAGTCTTTTATCTTGTTGCGTTCTTGTGGGTAACTGAATTAATTATACCTCTTCAGATGACAACTTCACAAGTATTCCTCCAAATGTTTATACAAAGAGTTAGTCTGTCTGAATCACAATTAACTTTAATGGTTCCATTGGTTTCCAACTTTGATATAGAAGACAAGATCTATAGGGACCAAACTATCATGGAGATACAGTGCAGGAACCATGAAAAGAAAAGTGCAAATGCTTTGATTCCTTAGACAATGACTAATTAGATCCCCACAGAATGAAATTAAAAGGACAATAGATGGATTTTAAAGACTGCTAGGTTATTAATGTAGAATTTCTACCAAGACGTTGCTTTGAAAATTATAGGTTGCATTTATTTGAACATCATAAGAAAACAAAAATATATTCTGTAGCAGACAGAGAGGAGTGCTTTTGTTTGTGTTTGCTTTTTCCCTATTCACAAATACTCAAAAATGAGTCTTTGAATTCAGGTTTTGAAGTTGGAAATAACAATTGGAGCCATTTTTTTAAAAAACAAAAAGATACATTACTTTTCGCTTAGAAGGTTGTAAATCATTTAACCCCATTGTGAGTCCCGTCTTCTCCCACTCACCCATTCTTAGTAGCAGCAGCATGCATAATAGGGGTCAGGCAACCAAAGAGATTTGTAATCTGTTTTCTCGTTGTCTGCTCATCATCCCTTTCTTAGGAGAATTGTACTTAAAAGAAAGAAACTTAAGACAAGCATCCTAACAAATCTGTATATAAGTGAGAAGTTATTTCTTCAAAGTAAATGGAGGTTCCATTTAAAGCTCCCTTAGAACCTGCTGCATTGAATCAATATATCTTTCAAGGGCAGCTATTCATAGGATGTTGGAGAGCAGAAAATGATTAAGAAAAATGAGGGTTGTTTTTTTAAAAAATGTAATTAATTCAGTGTCTATTGAGCATGCAGCATAAATATGCTGTTCCCTTAGTAAATTAATATAGCAGTGTGTTCTTCAGACAACAATATGAAATAAGTCACATTGTTGCTTGACTTGATCAAGTAAATATAAATATATATATAGTAGTTTGGTAAAGAATTTGGCCTGCACTAAATAAGTTTGAAATTTAATTCAAGTTGATAACATGATAAAAGTTAAAATACACACAAATTCTCCCCCAAACTGACAATTAGGGTCAGCTTAAGGATTTATTTATTTACAAAATTGATCTGTCTGTCTGAAGCTAAATGGATCCTAGGTGGATTATAGAATTTGCACAGTAAAAATTCAATGCAAAACCAAAATAAAGTTAATTAAAATACAAATAAAAGGCTAAAGTTATAGAATTATAGAAAATTGCCTGTGCACGTTATTTCTCAAAGTACCTCTAGAAAGGACAAGATGGTTGTAGACATTCATTCTTCAAGAAAAAAAACAACTAACCCACTGGAAAGATACAGGAAATGGTCATTGGATCTTCTTATACCATATATCCCAGGGTGGGAGAATCTATAGCAAGTTGTTAAACCAGGACAGGAAGAAATTACTGGGGAAATGTGGTTCCTAAGTACCCATGCTTTAGAGATAACAATCAGCATTTTGAACTGAACTGAGAAAACTTCTGGTAACCAAAACAGTTCCTAAAGAAGAGATTGATTTGATTGATTTGATTGATTGATTGGTTGAACATATCACTTACGGTATCAGGGAAATCTACAAATGTTAGAGACAATGCAGTCTTTATAGCCTTACTTATAAAGAAGAGATGTTAATGTGACCATACCTTAATTCACCGGTGATCACTGCAACCAATCACTGGATGCTGAAGTTTCCTTTTGATCTTCAATAGAGAGCAGGGGTGTCAAACTCATCGCATCACGGTGGCGTCAAGTGATGTACCGGGACTTTTTTCCCCTTTGCTAAACCAGGAGTGGGCATGCCCAGCATGTGATGCATCCAGCCCATGGGCTACGAGTTTGACAGCCCTGATACAGAGCATATTACAGTATGTATTAAAGATACAAGACAATTGTGAGTTTCTGTCTTCATTCAGTTCTAACTAAGGCCACAACTATTGTACCAATTGAAGTTGTGCAAATGTCCTCCTGGCCCTGGTCTCTACCAGATCCTCAAACAAGGTTTAGAAGTGTAGGAGCACATCCAGAATATGATCCTGCTGCTTCTGGAGAAGCAGAAGAGCCAGAGAAGGCAACATCTTGGAATTAACCAGCCACTCAATCATATCCAACTTGGGTCTGCATGAGTGTCCCCATCTAAACTCATGACTTCCACAACATCTTTTAATGGTCCCAGATTGGAGATGTATAGCTGAATATTTTCTGCATATTTAAATTTAAAGCTTGTCTATCATACCAGTCTAACTCTACTGTAGAATAATGTATTGTTCCAACTATTATAGCAATATAAGTAACTAAATAAAAGCATTATAAAATGCTTCCCATTATAAAGAATAGTCAAGATGCCAGAGAATTCTGGCTTTCTATGAATAAATGTTATGTGAGTAATTAGATTATTCTTTCAACAGTGCTGACACTTTGCCAGGTATTCTTCTTGAAAATGAATTATTTAAGTTAATTTCCTATTTTATAAGGCAGGGATCTCAGTTAACTCTTACCATTTTTAACTTTTATTCTGCTAGACCTTTACATCTCTTCTAAACAGTCAGGTTTTTGCCAATCTGACAAAGGAACTTCTTATTCTCACATGAAGATTTCCAGCTGCTACAAATTGTTTTAAAAGATCCTTCCTCAGGAGGATATTTTGATCTGTATGGCTTTCCAAGTGTGAGATGTGGAATCTGGTCATCCATTGAAATACTTAAAGGTCAACTTCTTCTTCTTTAAAGGGCAATGCAACATTTCCAAAATTTGGATTGACTATAGAAGCAGATAAGTGGCTGTGTGCATTTTCTCCCAGATATTCTATTATACTCAATGCCAAAATTAAACGAAGGATTATTTGACATTGCAGTTTCTGAATTTTTTTGGGGGAAAAAAATGCATTTCTGAAGTGCTTTTAATTAATAAGCCTAGGCTTCTTGCTCAAGGAAATATTGCAGGTCAATGGGAAAAGCACTACAACAGTTTTTTTCTTAAAAGAAAAAAAAACATGCAGCAGAAAGCAGAAGTGAATGCCAATCCCACATTATAATTCACAAAAAGTTTAGATTTTGCTACTATTAGTATCTGGTTTAAGAGAAGAAATATGCATTTGTCTCAGAAAAAAACTCTAAGTGGCTGTAATGTACATTGGAACTTCTGGTGTGAATTTAAGAATTTAGCTAGAGTGCTTAAGACTGTGACTGACCTCACTCCCAGCCAATACTTTGCAGGTGGGAGGATTATGACTCATAGTATTAGCATGTAAATGCAAAAAGATACATCCCAGTGGGTTTTTTAAAAGAAGAGTTTTCATCCAGGCTTTTGGAAAAGGCTTACAGATCCAAAGAGCTCTGAAAGGAAAACAGATTACCCGGATGGACTTTAGACAGGCTTATAATATTGAGATGGAATTGATTGTGGAAATAACCTTCATATCCTCATGATATCCCCCTGAACTAGTTTTGGGGGGAGCATTGTGTTGTGGTGGATTTTCTTCTGATTTTAGTCACTCTTGATAGGTGGGGAAAAGCACCTGGAACCCTCTGTCCTTTGAGGTATTCAAGACTTGGCCTTTGACTCCTACTTAATATCTACATAAAGCGGCTTGGGTGAAATCATTTGTCAGTATGGGGTTAAGTATTATAAATACCTGATAATATCTCGGTTATAAATTTATGACTTAAGCTTTCTGCCATTGATATTTTCTCATAGTTTCTGGAGCTGTGAGAATCTAGACTGGAAAGAGTTACTAACTTAAGCCTAGCAAAAGAGAGTGGCTGTGTTTTTGGACTCTCCAGATTTAGAGTTCTTCTATATTTAACATTTGTATGGAATAGCATATCCCAAGGTAGAGTAGGTACACAATTTGGGATCCATTTGGACCAAGAACTCTTGCTTGTGGAGACGATGGCACCTATGCTCAGGAAAGCCAAATCTATTTTGCGTGTTAATTATACTACAGTTATGCATGGTCAGTCATGTCTTCATCACTCTGTGCTTGGATTACTGTAACATACTGTAGAGGGGCTGCCCTTGGAAAGCATTGGTAAGCTATAGGTGGCCCAGAATATGCACGGTTACATGCGGCATAACACCACTGCTGCATGAGCTACACAAATTCCCAGTAGGCTCTCAGTTACAGTTCAGCATGCTGATTGCCAGTTTTAGAATTCCTCATGGCCCAGGGACCCTTTGTCTCTAACGATTTTTGCCCAAGGACTCCAAAGTTCAGCTCTGAACTCCATATATTCTTTTCTGTTCAGTACTTTCTCACTGCATCCACAATTACAGATTTAGTATTTGCATTTGATTTCGGAAATTATTTCTAAGTTGCCATTACATAGAAAATAATTGAAAACTTATCAACTTATTTCCAGACTTTAAAGCATTACAAACAGTACCGCAATACAGGACAAAAAAGGAAGTCTAATGTCATGAACTGATCATTCCCTGTTGTGATGTGGTTTGTCTGTGGCTGGAGGGGAGATCATTCAAGACACCAGGTCACATATACTCATGGCAAACAAGGATTATTTTTTGAGTGTTCTGAGCAATGTGACTGAATGTAATATTCCCAGTGCAACATAAGATTTTAAGAGTGCCCTGAAACTGCTGTGTTGGACCTTCTAGCCACTGTGGTAGCTTTGTGTCTTTGTTGTGTGCCTTATTCAGTAGGGTTGAGCCCGAGTGCAAAGTATCTGAATGAATGACTACACAACTCTGACATTTATAGAAGTGATACAATGAAATTGTATTATAAGTATATTATCAAAACTGAGAGAATGAATGAAACAGTTTGATAATTTTAATCACTGTCAGAATGTAATAATTGGGGATGGACAAGAATCTAAGGAATAAGGCATAGTCTTGATTTTTCACATTCTCTAGATGTGTACAAATTTAAACTAATCCAACAAATTTATGGAAATGTTTCTCTTAACTACCTGCCCAAATCAGAATGGCGGTGAGAAATAATCATATCAAGTGATTTTTAAAAAAAATCATGAAAGCAAATTGATGAGAATTCCTTGTAAAGCTTTGCCAGGATGTCCATCCAGGTTTTATTTCTTATTTATTTGAATTTATTGACTATCCCAAACCAAAATCTTTAGAGGTTCTTCCAAATATTGACTTACAGCACAGAACATTCCAAAAATTTTAAGGATATCTTTTGCATTTTTAATGGAACGTATGCTTACTGAAAACTACTTTTTCTCATATTCTCTTATTAATTGTTGATACAGATTTGAAATGCTGTTTAATATGCAATTGACCCCTATAATGAATTTTGCTTTCATTATATCATCTTTTGTGTTACCAATGTCTTTTCCCAAAAGTATACTTAATCTTTCTTTGCACAATGTTTTTGATTACAAATTAAAAACATGAGACAAACAGAAATATAATAAGACTTTTTTTAAAAAAAGAACCTTGTGACAGGAACAGTTTGTCTGGGAATGTATGCTTGAGCTTACTCAATTGTGAACAAATATCAAAATATATAGGGCAAAGTTACATCCTTCTGCATTTGCCCCACATAAGATTATCATATATTTTGCTTCTAATATTTTCTTTCACTATAAGAAATGCAGGAAACAATAATACCATTTTGTTCAGTCTACCTAGGGTCAATTCACCTAATTTTTGCTTTAAAAAAAAACTTACTTCAATGAACTAGATTTCTTACCATGAAACAGGAACTGGAGTTCATACCACCGACCTTCCCTTGACAATGCAGTGGAAAAGTAAGTAATAATTGACTGAAACCTCTGCATATTATATATCAAAGACATAATGAGAAAAGCACTGCAGATATATTGAATTAAATCCACCAAGCTTAACTACATATATTTTAGCAATATACAGTGGCAAGAAGTGTTAACACGTGAATTGAAATTGGTTTCTCATGTGAAAATGTGAAGTGGAGCCACTGAAAAGTTTAACTTTAAAGATAGCATACAAATTATATCTACAGAGTCTCATGATAACAGGACATTTGTGATTCAATACTAAAGCTATTATACAGATGTGTATAATCTATTTATAACATACACAAGGGGACGGAAAGAACATACTTAAAATGAATGCAAATCAAACAGTTATAAAACAAAATAAAACAAAAAATAAGAGATGTAAAACTTTTTAAAGGCTATAAGTAGTCATGCTAAACTTTCCCCATTAGCCCCTACTTCATGAAGCATAAAAAGTAAAGTTACAGTTGCAAAAAGGCTGTATTTATCCTCTTTTTACTTTTGTGCAGATCTTCGGAACAAAGTTGGGTTAAAAACACACACCAATGTTTAAGTTCTTGGTTTCTTCAATAGTACCAGTAATATTCCAATATTAACTACACACCCAAAATGCAATGTGAAGCTGTTTAAGTAGCCAATGAAAATAAATAAAAGAAAACCAAAGTACAAAGACAAACTTTCCCAAGTTAACTTAAAAGATCCCAAATGGCGTATAGATTTTTTTTATCTATAGGACTGTTATCAAAACTTGTATAAAACAAATATGCTAAATTAACACAAAGATTTATTTTGGGTGTCTGCTACCTGCAGCTCTTTTGTCCCCTTGCTGTAGTTCCCTGTTGTCTGAACCTACCCCTGGCTGGCCCCGCCCCTCACCCTGCCCTCCCAGTCACTCCTCACCTGGTCTGACAAGGTAAGGGCAATGGCGGGGGATAGAGAGTCACTCCATATTCCAGAGCGGGAACGAAATGTCCCTGTACTTGCCATATCACACGGGCACTTCTTCCAGCCCTTGTTGGTCAACAGCAGCAGCAGCAGTTGCAGCCAGGCTAAGCCAGTGTCTCGGGGTAGAGAGCAAGTTACGTGTTTCCCCGAGTGACCAAGGTGTGTGCAGCACCAACAAGGGCCAGAAAAAGCGCCTGCAAAATATGGCAAGTATAGGGGCGCTTTGCTCCCATTCTGGAATATGGAGCAAGTATCCATCCCCAGCCACTGCCCTTACCTTCTCAGGTCAGGTTAGGAGTGACTGGGAGGGGAGGGTGAGGTGTGGGGCCAGCCAGTGGTGGGTTTGGCTGACTCTTGGGAGCCTGAAATGACTCTTGATTTGAATCATATGATAAAAAGCACCCAAAAAAGAAAAAATAACAACATCAGCAAAAAAAAACCCCAAACAAACCCAACCCTTGCCTGATTTTGGAAATGGTTGAAGAGGGAACATACACAAACACACACACACACACATGAGAGAGACAGAGAGAGACAGAGACAGAGACAGAGAGACAAAGAGACAGAGAGACAGAGAGAGACAGAGAGAAAGAGAGAGAGAGACAGAGAGACAGACAGAGGGAGACACAGAGAGAAAGATACCTGTTTACCACAGAAAAGAAAACACCAGGAGCCACAAAACCTGGGTAGGCATGGCTGGTATGTGTGTGTGTGTGTGTCATGTGACAAGTTGGCTATGCCCACCTAGGTTTTGTGGCTCCCAGTGTTTTCTTTTCTGTGGGAAATGGGTCCAAATGGCTCTTTGAGTGTTTAAGATTGCAGAACATTGCTTTATTTTATCAACAGAAGACAGACAGACAGACAGACAGAAAGACAGACAGACAGACAGACAGAGATGATAGATAGATAGATAGATAGATAGATAGATAGATAGATAGATAGATAGATAGATAGATAGATAGATAGAT
>JANHFL010002558.1:130917-146193 GCA_032468155.1 Oxyrhabdium leporinum | reverse complement strand
CAACTTAGAACTAAGGAGAAATTTCCTGACAGATAGAACAATTAATCAGTGGAACAACTTGCCTCCAGAAGTTGTAATGCTCCAACACTGGAAGTTTTTAAGAAGAGATTCGATAACCATTTGTCTGAAGTGCTGTAGGGTTTCCTGCCTAAGCGGGTAGGGGGTGGGGGCTGGACTAGAAGACCTCCAAGGTCCCTTCCTACTCTGTTATTTCTATTCTATTCTATTCTATTCTATTCTATTCTATTCTATTCTATTCATTTGGACCTTGAATATGCATACCAATAACAATGGGAAATGTGGCTTGTGCTACCTCCTCAATCCTCTTTTTTTTTCCTGGCGCATTGCAAGTGATTATGTATTAATAACCTACTGCAGGTTGATTCTCAAGTTTACTGTTTGCCCATTTATAGTGCATACATATATAGTGCAGGTAGTCCTCAGTTTACAACCACAATTGAGCCCCACAATTAGGTTGCTAAGTGAGAAATTACAGACTACCTGTAGTAATTTTCGTTTTCAAAGAAAAATGCTAACACATAATTTAATATAAGACCTTAGTATCATAAAGAATTAATTCCCAGTGTGTTCCTCTGAAATTATTGTTGATTTGTTCTAGATAACCAGAGCAGCCAGTACAGATCAGAGCTCTGTCAAGGAGGATTTAAGTGTTTGAATGACACTGTGAACATCCAGGCAGAGGCCAGTATCATGTGGGGATTAATGATACTTGCCCAACTCTTGGTTGGAATTGGAACAGTCCCTATCCAGCCTTTTGGAATTTCCTATGTGGATGACTTTGCTGAGCCAAACAATTCTCCTTTGTACATAGGTAAATATTTGCTTGAAAGTTGTATTGTAACGTCCTTATTGTCTGGTTTGTATTGCTTTAACATCACTGTGGTGCTGGCTGAGAAGGTATCTGCTAAGCAAACTGTCACAGATGTGAACTAATGTAGAAGAACTGTTTCTGATGTAACATAAGCCAGGGACATAATCTTGTAATAAAAATCACTGTCCAGGAAAGAGGTGGGAACTATTGACAACATAATGTCAGACTTAAAGTCTGTTCCTGTAGGTAATGGCAGCTTTTGCCTCATGAACGTCTCTTATGAAAATAATCTTAAGAAATAAACTTAGAGGTTTTCTGCCATAATATGTGTGGCCATTGGCATTTCATATGTTTCATATGTTTTTGCAGTTTCATTGCACACTTGATCCTCCAGAACTGATGTTTTGCTGCCTTTACTGGTAACAGCCTTCTGGCAATTACTAGATACCAACTCACTGCAGCTTATCCAGCAATTGCACATTATATGCTGTACTGTAGCACCGGTGTTGCTACCTCTTTTAACCTGCTGCCCTATACAATGAAACAGGCTGTCCATCTGTCTGACTGTCCTGGGTTCTCTTACTAGATGCAACTTTTGGTAAGCTTAATCAGGAAAAGAGAGGAAGGGGAGAAACTGGCAGCCAGAAGGCTGACCTACATGCATAAAAACATGTGCAAATGCTTAGACACTAGTCAAACTCTAAATGCTGTTAAGCAATTTTACCACAGGTTTTAATTTGCTATTTGTTAATTAAAACAAGGCATTTGTTGTTTGGATTCAGTTTGAGGACGCCTGTTATTTTTTAACAAGAGTCTGAGACAAAAGGCTTTTTCCTTCTCTTAAAAAACCTACTTTCAGCCTTTTTTAAAAGATGATTTAAAAATGGGATAGATACAGTAGGTATGGATCAAAACTGATAAAATCAGTTATATCCTGGTTTTGTTTCTATGATTCTTTGATCATCTATCAATCATCTCATCTTTGTTTAGTATTGGTATGTCAGTGTTAGTTGCCAGTCCTATGCTAGGAGAAAACAGTACCAGCATAACATTTGCTATTCCCACTTGGTGATCCATATCCTGCCAGAAGCACATTACTAGCATATCTTGTGGTCCTAATTAATGGTGTTCCAGAATTATTAAGGGTAATGCCAAGTGGCCATTTCCTTCGTCTCCCATTAAATATCCAGTTCCATTAGGCAGTCATCACCAATCACTTTCTTTTACATGGAGAAAGCAAGTTTTTAACAGGTGCTGGACCCATGGTTAACACTCTGGGTTATTTTTACAAGTATTTGCCTTTTGTATGTTCAAAGAAAGATCAACTGATAGTCAAGTTACTTTTAGATACAGGCTTAACCCTCTTCCAAAAAAGCACTAAACAAAGATTCAGAAGCAGCCAAAACAACATTTTGACAGGTGTGGGAATATTGTGCTGTGAAGGAGGAGAAAGGACCATCCCTTCCCTGCTTCACTGTGCAGTTCTCCCCACCGCATCTTGCTCTTTAGCTGCTACTCAGGCTTATAAATATAAGCACAGTGGGACAATCCAGTTTATAAGGTCCATAACAGCTGCTGGGCTGCATACATCTCCTGCACCACCAGCAAATAGCTGGTGAAGGGCATCAGATTGTATCCACAACCTAAATATAAACCCTGGATACAAATACTATTTTAACAATGGTACAGCTAAAAATGATTTAAAGTTGGCCCAGTTGGTTAGGCATTAGATGTATACAATGTTATGATGATGCTGCAAAAAAAGATTGCTCAGCAATTAGGTATATGGTAAGTTACGAAAGATTATTTGGCATAACATAAGGATGTTTCTTTCCTCAAAACAAAGAAGTCCTTGAATTATTGTTGCTCTTATGCCATTTTATATCATTTTTAGGACAATGGGAACTTTCAACTCTTTATTCAGAGATTGGTTGTCCTTATGCATGCAGAAGATTAGTTTGAAAGACTTCATGAGCAAAAAATTATATTTAGCAGCTGAAAATGAATGAGTTGCAAATATGCTTTAGATCCAAATACTTCCAGCTAGCTTTAGTGTTCCTGCTCTGCATTGCACTATGTAATTTTGTACATTTAAAGTGGGAGATGCTCTTTATTTTAGGAAAATTATTTGGGGTTTCTTTCAGTGGAAAATAAGAGTGGATTTGCTAAAGAAGATCTGTAACAATCTACGTCTTAATTATACAATTTATTTTAGCACAGTACTTTACACAGTTAGTTTGTAGTACAAAATAAACATTCAGATCAAATTTCATTACGGTCTGGGAAGAATTAAGACTAATGAATTATAATTGAAAAAATTTATTCCACGCAAAATAATCCATTTTTTCATTTTTTTTCTTTTCAGCAATCTTATTTTCCATCTCAGTGTTTGGTCCAGCTTTTGGCTATCTACTTGGCTCTGCGGCATTGAGGATTTTTGTGGATTTTGGACGGGTTAGCCCAAGTAAGTGTTTGGTCTAATTTAGGGAAGCCATGGGCTCTCACACATAACCTTTGAATAATCAGAGACATCAGATATGCATATATAAGCTACTACGGCTTGAATAATGCTTTGAATGAGATATTATCATGTGTATTTGTGGATAATAGGCATGTAATGTGTTGCCAAGGACTCGGATCAAATTTACAGAAACTATGTGTCAAGATGGATCCCTTGAATGGAGAGATCGGCTTCCATCTTTTCTTGTCCAATTCTCCCATATCCGATCTAACCATAATATTATTTCTTGATACATCTCTATTATTTATCATGGGATTTCTAGGCAGAAATTCACATTTTATTATAATAGGTTTTGTGGAATGTGCATCTAATTAAGAATTTGGACTTATAAGCTTAAGTGTAATGCAGCATGTGAATGACCTTGGGAAATGAGGGAAAAAGATGCTGCATAGGAAAGAATCAGACAAGAAAGGCAGGGGCCCCCAGTGGCTTAACAGTCAGAGGAAGAAACTTACAAAGGACCTGCCCTAATTGATAAGGCAGTTAAAAGTAGCAGCAGAAAGTTTGTGAAGTCGGCCCTCCCAGGTAAATCAGACAGGAAATGTAACTAGATGAACCAGTTCTACTTTATTCTAAGGCTAACAGATTGAACTATTTCTGCTAATAATAAAGCTAATTAACAGAATTTTGTAAATCTGAAGGTACAGACTTCAGCCAGTGGTACAGGGCTGTCAAACTTTATATATATATATATAAAAAAAAAGTGTGGGGTACACAGGGTTCTTTCTATCAGTCCACAGATTTTCTTTCTCATATCCCCACACCAAAGCCATCCAGGCAGACTGGAATTTCTGAATGATTGCTGGCTGATTGTCCTTCATTAAGCAAATAAATGAGCTTAGAGCAGGAAGTGGCAATGGGTTTCTTTTCATTAGTTGCCCCTTGATTATTTCACCCAATTTTGAGTGGGCTAGTCACATCCAGGAAAGCTGTACCATTGTTTAAATGGGGTGTGGGCTCTTCTTGTCTGCATGCTTTTAATGCTGAAGGACAGGAAACCTGGACAGAGCTGGAAAAGTCTGAAGATTGCTATTTATTCCTTCCTGCTCATTAACAATGTGGAGCGACACTTTCTATGCTAGCTTCAGTGATCATTTGCCTATTTGAAGCAAGACCTCTTGCTGGGAGGATGTCCGCTCTCAAAATACACTGATTTGAGCTCTCTTCTCTAAGATCTCAGGAGAGTAGAGGCTCACAAATGTTGGCCTTATTAAGACAGCTGCTCTAATGAGATTCTTTTCAGGGAAAGGGCAGTTAATATTTCCAGCTACGGTGACTATTTATATTGTTGGATAATACAATAAAACCATCAGGTGTCTAGAATTTTTTGGGGGAATAGAATGGTTTCTATAATTGATACTGCAATTCCACAAGTGAATCAGACATGCCACATTGCCTACCTCAGCCTCACATTTCAGCTGTAGACTGTTAAAAGTCTGTACTTTAAACAAATGCCTTTCGCCACGTGATACTACTGAGTTTCCACAATTTTCTGCCTCACAAGAAGTTCATATTTGGTGCCCAGTCCTATAGATAGGATTTCTTTTGGTTTCCCCATTACTTTTGCTTCTTTATTCACAATTCCATTAGAGGTTGTTTTTTCTAAGAAATTGTCATTAGATAATATTTCCTGTCAATTATTTTAGAGCAGTTTTTCCTTAAAAATTCTGAATCACTTCTTCAACCCAACTTAATGAAATTATATTAACTAATATGTATTTATTTCATTTCAGCCACCAGCATAAGACTAACAACATAACAATAACTCTAAAATAGAAATAAAAATTAAAAATCATAACAAAATAAGGTAAAATAAAAGTATTAATGTAAAATTTCAAAATACAGGAATCAAAATTTGAGGGAGACTTGTAAAACTACAATCAATATTACCATCAATCAACTAAATACTATAGATAATTATGATAGAAACAATAGAAATTATAAAAAGACATAAATAATACTAGGATTTGTAAAACACTATTAGAATGTAAAGCTATGCTAACTTATATTAAGATTAATACTTGCTGAAGCCCTGCTAAAGTTTGTTGGAATTATGACAATTATAATCCAACCAACTAAACAAAGAAATATTGTTAGGGTTAGGATTACTGAATAATAGATAATTGTGGTTGACCATAACTTTAAAGAAGGAGGGATGGGAAACAGGACCACAGATCAAATGTGATAGCATTGATGGCATATTTTTTTAAAGAAATCCTGGGATGGATTAGTCTCAGAAAATAGATTCTACCGTAACAGTAGAAATAATTAGAATTTCATGGCATTTGGACACTGAAGAAGAAGGACCATATTTTACATATTGGCAGAATTTACATAATGTAACTTCTTGGTAACAAATTTCTTAGTGCAGATTTCTCCAATCTGGTACGTTCCAGATACAATGGGATTGCAATTTGCAAAGTGACTATGGGCCATGCTTCCTGAGAATTCAGGGAATTGCAGATCCAGTACATTTGAAAAATGCCAGGTTAGGAGTCTGGTCTAGTGACTTCACTTCTTGATATTTGTGATTCATTTTTCCCATATTTCTCTTAGAGGATGTAAACTTGACCCCAGGTGACCCACGTTGGATTGGAGCATGGTGGTTGGGTCTTCTCGTTGCTGCTGGTTGTTTGCTACTCTGTTCCATTCCCTATTTCTTCTTCCCTCGGTATATGCTGAAAGGCAAGGTAAGTCTCAAGCGTTGGATTGGAGATGATCTTGCTAAATTGCCACTGTCCTGTCCATGATGGAATACAGCATGTTACCTAAGAGAAAAAACCTATTTACTTCCACCTTGCCAGTGGGAAATGATTATTTCTTGTTCTGGATTAGCCATTTTTTAAAAAATAATAAACTCTTACTTTTTTTACTGTCCTGAAACTGCCTCTGGTTATTTTAATATATAAATTAAATTCATAGACAAACATCTTGATATACATAATCAAAACAATTGATCCAGATATAACGAAGAGATAAAAATGATACTACATGTTAGTAAAGCCATATAGGATTTTATAAATAAAACAAATGCTTTTATTTTGACATGGAAGGCAGCTGGAAGCCAATGCAGCCAATGTTGTACAAGGCCACCAGGAGATTTCTAACATAACTTGGATACTGCATTTTGGACATGCTGCAGTTTCAGTAACTCTTTGTCCCTCTATATTCCATGACCTTCCAAACAACCTTCTGTTTTCTTACATTAAAAAGCCTTATTTCATTAATCTGTTTTCGTCACATTAATCTTCTGCTTTCTGCTACTCGCACCTTAACAGTCCTTCCTACCAATCTCAGGTCTTCAGGAGTAGCCCCAAAAATGTGGTAATGCTTTACAACAGAACCTGGAAAAAAATTCACTGGGCCCGGCAGCAGTGAATTTTTTTTAAAAAAATCCATCTCTTTCTCTTCCGTCAGGAAGCATCTGAAGCAGATATCCTGAAGAAGATTGAGAAAACAAAGGCAGAGGAAGAGTCCCTGATGGTTTTTATCAAAAGTAAAGTGATTTTAATGAAAGTGTATTTCCAGTAAAAGTAAATGGTTGTTTTGCTAAATAATTATACCTAATTATACCTATTTAAGGGAAAAACAACAACATTTCTTAATATCTACATAGCAACCACCCTGTTCATATTTGCAAGTTTAATATGGATTAATTGTTGGATATTTCAAGTCAACCCATAACAAATTTCATTCAATTTTTGTAGCAATACTGAAAAGCAGGGTAACTAAAAATAGCTATTTACTTCTTACTCGTTCTACTATGATTTGAGTTAGTCATCTAATCAACCCATCTTTCAGTGTTTTTAGGTGACATTATAGTAGCTGGCCTAGCTGGTAGAGGAATTTTCAAATTCTACTCCAAGAGACAATAGATATTCCACACTGAATGAAATATGGTTGAAAAAAATGGCTCTAATAATCATTTAGGCATACTGTATAGTAATCTTAGAAAATGGCTCACTAGTTCCAACTGATGGCTAACTCAGCTGCTTGACACATATCTTCTAGTAGGTGTATTTTTTTTTCAAAATAGAAATCTCATTTCCAATTAAAGTGTTCAGTTCTTTGTAAGCTAATGTGTATGCACATGACTTTTCATAATATACAGGTAGTCCTCGACTTGTGACCACAATTGATTCCCAAACTTTTGTTGCTATGCAAGACAGCCATTGAGTTAATTTTGTCCCATTTTATGATCTTTCTTGCCACAGTTGTTAAGTGAATCACTGTACTTTTTAAGTTAGTATCATGGTTGTTAAGTGAATCTTCCCCATGAACTTTGCTTGTCAGAAGGTGATCACATGACCCTGGGACACTGCAACCACCATAAAGAGGAATCAGGTGCCAAACATCTGAATTTTGATCACATAACTATGGGGATGCTGCCATGGTCATGTGTGAAAAATGGTCATAAGTCACTTTTTCAAGTGCCATTGTAACTTTGAATGGTCACTAAATAAACTGTTATAAGTCAAGACCACCTATATAAGATAAATCTAATCGAGCTAGTTTGGCATACTAAAGAATAAGACTTGAAACTGGGCGACTTTGAATTCTAGACCCAATTTTGGCACAAAGCCAATCCTAGGAAGGTAGTAATGGCAAATCACTTCTGGGGGAGGAAACTTGCCAAGTAATTGCAGGGACATGTCCAGGCAATCTCCAAGAATTAGACATGATTGAATGGAAAAAAGGTTTAATCTGAAAACTTTCCATACACCATCTGAGTTTGAAGTTTCTGCTGAGATATAGAGAGCTAATCTTAGAGATTACTCAATAACTTTGGTTCCTTGTTCCCATCCAATGCTAGCTTTCCAAAAGTAATTTTATACTTTGTTGATATTGATTTTGCTGTTGACTTTTACTTGATGAGCATAGAGAAAAGTCCACAAGGTAGAGGAATAAAGCTCTGAATGAGATATGTGCCTTAACAGTTTGAGAATTTTAGATTTAAGTCTTATAGGCTCCAATTCAGAGATATATCTGAACATAAGACAGTGAAAGTATGAGTAAATGATATCTATGTTAGTTATCTTATATACTTTTTTTGAGCTATTGTGAGATGGAGGGGAAAGGAGACAGAGAGGGAAAAAAGATTCTAAAGAGCTCTTGTGTTTTTTTTTCCATGAGCATTTATCAGAAAGCCATTAAAGCCTAAATCAATTGAGCCCAGTCTTCTCCAGTCTAGTGGTTTCCAAATATGTTGGACTGCAATTCTACATTTTCAGCTAGTTAAATACATCTGAAGAATATCAGATTGGGGAACTTTAGTCTAGGAAAGCATCAGCATCTTTAAGAATAGATGCCAAGTAGACCTACCTTAAGAATTGGTCATCTTGTTGCAACTGACATCCTTAATAAGATGCTATACAGTGGTGGTTTTCAAATAATCTTACCACAGGTTTGCTGAAAATGTGAGGGTGTGCACATGCACGTGCCCGGCTTCCGTGCACACAGCTTCCACGCATGTTCATGGCTTTGCCGCACAGTGAGGCTTCTTTGCATGCACGTGTGGCTGGGTCATAGTTTGAGGCCAGACGGGGCAGCGGGCAGCAGCGAGCAAGTGGGTGGAGGCTCTGGGGAAAGGCCAGAGCTGGGGAATGACACTTCCCCTGACCTGGCCCAGGCGAACAGCGAGCGGGTGGAATCTCCGGGGAAATGGCGCTTCCCCTGATCCGGCCTAGGTGAAGGGTGACTGGGCAGAGTCTCCGGGGCAAGGCCAGAGCTAGGAAATGGCACGACCCCGGGCCCTGACCCAAGGCGAAGGGCAAGTGGTCGGCATGGTGAGCAGAACGGGCAAGGCTTGGAGATTAGCTGGGCCGTGTAGCAAAGGTGAAATATATAGGGCAGGGGGGCAGGGCGATAGGGCAGGCGGGGGCAAGTGACGAGCAGATGGGGGCGAGCAGCAGGTGGGTGGGGGCAGGGCCAGCCAGTGGTAGTATTTGCCGGTTCTCCAAAGTACTCAAAATTTTCGCAACCGGTACACCCGAACCAGTCCAAACTGGCTAAATACCATCTCTCATGCTGTAATAATTCTTTGGGTGTAACCATGCCCTGAAGCCCTTTTCCTTTCCTTTCTATTCTTCAAACTCTTCTATTTTTATTTTCAGAGTTCCCGCAAGGCTTCTTAAGACTGCTCCTCAATCCACTCTTCATGTTGTTGGTCTTGACCCAATGCAGCTTCTCCTCTATTCTTGCTGGGCTCTCTACCTTCCTCAACAAGTACCTGGAAAAACAATTTGGTGCTACCTCCTCTTATGCTAACTTCCTCATTGGTGAGAAAACTAGAATAACTCATCTAATTTGAGCTAATGGCTGAGGCTTTCTAGAACAAAGCACTGGCTATTTAAACAGAATGTTTAGCTACGGTCTCCATATTCATTTTATCCGGTAATACACCAGAGAACAACCACACTATTCAGATTGAAAACCTAATCTGAGAAATTGGAAGGTATAGAAAAATTAGCAAATAATCTTCTGTGGGTTGCCAACAGTGTGCCATCAAATATCTGTTAACAAATATCTGTTAACAATACTAAATTGAGGGCAATGAAAATTAGTTAGAAGTTGAAGCACAACATGATTTGATAAATCTTAAAATATGTCAGGCTGAAACCTTGCTTTTTTTATATCTGCATTAAAAATTCTCTCACCGAGAATATTGCTCTGAATACATTTGCAGTATAATGGTTGCAGGTGACTATCAATCATTTCTATGCATTCTAGTTGTCAATCCATCCAAAATCCTTCCTTTTATACTTATGTTTGTTATTTTTTTAAAAAAGATATAGTAGCTGTGCAACTCCACCTTTGAGGCCTCTACTGCTGCCTTAAATAGTTAAAAGGCACTTTGAATTAAATGGATAAAATACCTCAATATCGATAAAAGAAAATATTTCTAGCTCAGGGTTGAAATGAGGGGTCTTTGATGCTCACTCCTTCCTAGCAATGATGAGGTTACCTAGTTTGGATAATGAAATACCTACAAGAAAACAACCAACCTCAGAAAGCACCAAGGACTCCTTGTAACTCAATATCCCTGTGATAAATTAAATGGCCTTCTATACAGCATATAGATACTGTATAGGAGGCTAGAGCCTAGGGCTCTCTTGTGGGCTCAGTACTGCTCCTCTTTTGCCATGTAGCAGCAATGAATTAGAACTCTTTTAATGACAGGAGCATGTTCACTGTTTTCCCTATCACTGAGAATGTTATGTTGGAAGGAGACAATGTCACTTTTCCCTGGTTTACATGCAAGGGTTGCCTGCAGCTTACAGGAACCATTTAATACTTTCCCAAGACACTTTTTAAGTGAAAAGCATAAATATTTATCTACTCATTTAAGTTTTATGAAGAGGGGGTGGGATTGAAGGTGCTGCATGAATATTTTAATTTCACGTCTTTAAAATAAAAAAATCCCTGCATGTATTTTCTAATCCTTTGAAAAGAGTTAAAGAGGCAAACCAACAATTTAGCATGTGAAAACTCAAATGAAGTCCTCTGCAAAAGAATTGCCTATTCCTGTGTTTGCAGTTGCCTTTCCTGTAAAAATTGTCTACCTTTTGCTGGATTTTTAGTGTACAAGATACAGGCTTCCTTCAGATTTATATGCAGATTAAAAAAATCCCAGTAGTAATTTCAAAGTGCAACAGCTAGGAAACAGAATTGATTATCCGATCCTCGCAATAAAAATAAAGAATGTTTTTATTATGCAAAAAGAACATGCAATCCCTTCTGTACTAATCTTAAGACTGATTCCATCCTGTTTCCATCAAGAGATTTTTGTCTTCAGTTGTGTAGCACTGTTTCTAATTGTTAAGGCTTTGTAACTCAACCCCTTCCTTTCCTTTGTAGGATCTGTGAATTTACCTTCAGCTGCTCTAGGGATGCTCTTTGGAGGGTTCATCATGAAACGTTTTGCTTTCTCACTCAAAACCATCCCACGTTTCACCATCGTGGTGTTAATTTTCTCCACCCTTTGCTATCTTCCTCTCTTTTTTATGGGCTGCCCTTCACAGACCGTGGCTGGAATTCATCTGTCCAGGTAATATGCTCTACTCTTCCAGCAGTACTCTGTGGCAATTAGAACATAGTGCTATAAAATCATGGAACAGAGATTTCTCTTTATTTTGAATTGGCAATTTCTCCTTGTCCCAGCCTTTAGATTTTTATTGCATTTTTTATTTATTTATTTATTTATTTTATTTCATTCCTCCTTATCTAACGAATATACGACTGAGTTTAGCGATAAACTCTGAAGCAGATTCTTTAGCCAATGTTTTGTTGTGGTTTTATTGTTTTTGCTATTCTGACATGAAGTCTACATATTGCTGAATCGTTTTGGGCAGGGATATCACCAAAACGATCTCCTTTGTTTTCCAATGATGCTTACACATCTCCTTGCTGCATGTTATGGGACTGTATCTCTGGCACTGTGTGATATTTGGGGTGAACTCTTCTCCATAGAGTGCATATTCATACTACCCATAATTAAGTTATGGAATTAGGTGGAATTGCCACTATTTTAGATGGCTTTAAGAGATAAGTAGAGGGAAAAGATAGCTACAACTGTCAGGATGGCTAAGTTGGTCTTCCCAGTTCCAGGACATGAAGGCAGTTAATGCAAATTGCTTTGAGATAAGCAGCAAGAGTGTTAGTGTCCATGCTCTGCCTGTGAATATCCCAGTAATTCCCATGGTAAACTACTCACATGAATTTTTGGCCCAATTTAGTAGAACTGTTCTTACAGTATAATATTGCAAAAAGCTCCAAATTATTCCTTTATAACTATTTGGAGACATGAAAGCAGTACAGATAGTCCTCAACTTACGATCACAATTGACCTCAAAATTTCTGTTGCTAAGCAAGATATTTCTTAAGTGAATTGTGCCCCGTTTTACAACCTTACTTTGCCATAGTTGTTAAGTGAATCACTGTACCTGTTAAGTTAGTAACACGGTTGTTAAATGAATCTGGCTTCCTCATTGTCTTTGCTTATCAGAAAGTAGCAAAGGGTGATCACATAACCCCGGGATACTGCAACCATCATAAATATGAACCAATTGCCAAGCATCTGAATTTTGATCACATGACTATGAGGATGCTGCAATGATTTTATAAAAAATAGTCATGTCACTTTTTTCAGTGCCATTGTAACTTTGAACGGTCACTAAATGAATGGCTGTAAGTCAAGGATTACCTGTATCAGTTTTCATTAACTCTTCCATTCAAGAACTTCAGCATAGAGAAGCTAAAATGATGGCAGTCTTGTTCATTCAAAAGAGTATAAACTCTTTCCCAGAAGACTTTCAAGCAAATCCCAATATTTAGTAAGCATTTCCTATTATATTTTAGAAAGATAAATGCTCACTGATAGAATATATTATCTGTACTTATACTGAAAGTGGCTCCACTCTTAGTTCTCAAGAAAACTTATGTAATGTGTTCCATTGATTCATAATGTTAAATTCAACTGATCAGGAGTTCATAATTTTGGGGGAATGACGGATCCAATTCAAAAAGAGAATTGTAAGAATGCAATTCTGCCTTGAGAATGTACTTTTGCCTTAAGAAGCTTTTCCATTTTAATTCCAATATCATTTTGACATTTTTCCCCTTGGTTTTCACTTGATTACTAACAACAGGCTTATATTGGATAGATTATTTCAGGAATCAAATGAATTGCTCCCCAAATTATCTACACATGTTTGCATATGTAATAATTGTATATGATTTTACTGAACAACGATGGTAAAACCTTCAGATGGCAATAGGCCAAGGTTCAAGATGGCAAGAATTCAACAATAACAGGCTGGGAATCACCAGTCCACTCAAGAAAACGTATTTCACTCTTTGGTTCCATGTTATTTTGTCTCCTTTTTTTTCCTGGCAGTACATCAAGTTCCCCAGAACAGGATCCTTGTAACCTTCGTTGCTCCTGCTCAAAGTATCTCTTCCATCCAGTCTGCGGAGATGATAGTGTGGAGTACCTCTCTCCCTGTCATGCTGGCTGTACTGGTTTCTTCTCTAATTCTTCAACATCTGGAATTGTAAGAGGTTAAGGATGCAGAGTGGATTCAAATCTATTTAGCACTCATCGTATAGACAGGGTGGGAGTATGGCCAAATCAGTCGTAGATAAAGAAGGCAATATGCCATGCATTCTACAGGAATTTCAAATGCTTTCTCCTTAATTTTAGTGTTAGAGCAAGATTCATTACTCAGAATATGTGCTTTTCATGCAGAGTATCTCAGTTTTAATTCTGATTATTTTAATTAAAAAAAACCATAATTCTCAAGAAAAAAATTGAAGAAATACCATTATTCAACATAAATAATAAAAAGATACATGAATTGGTAGTACAATAATATGGCTTTACTAGTATTATCAAGAGAAAAACTAGCTTTTTAATGTTCCCCAGGTTTAATATGAGTCCTGTCCTATTTATTTAAGAAGAATCCATTTCTTCAATATCTCATCACGCTCCATAATTACTCTCAAGCAGAAGTAAATAATTTTCAGGCCAGGAGATACGTTTAAATTTTGAGGCGTATGATGAGAAGGGACACTCCACTTAAAAATGGGTGACGCCAGAACAGTTGATTTTGTTGTTTAAATTAAAAATTTAGCTTCAGATCAGTAAATTAAAGTATTGTAAATATGTTTATTGTCCATATATTCAATCATTTCCTTCTTCTCATGATAAAAATTACAGTATATAATAATTTTTGGACTCGAAAGCATGCAAATGCAAGATTAATAGGTACCAGTTTGGTGAGAAGGTAACAGCCTTCCAGTGTGCCTTTGGTGTATAGTCATGCTGGCCACATGACCACAGAAATTGTCTTCGAACAATGCTAGCTCCCTCGGCCAAGAAACGGAAATGAGCACTATGCCCTAGAGTTAGACATGACTGACAGGGAAACCTTTACCTTTTTATAGGGCTGAGACCAGAGATTTTATATTGATGTGCGAAACAGCCTTCTTATAATGTCTGCTATTTATTAATTGGGTTTTCATATGTACTTCAAGAACTGCAGAAGCTAAAATCTAAGTTAGCCTTAGAAGGCCTGCTTTACTTTTAAAATTGCTTTTTGTGATCAAAGCTAATTGCTTAAGATGCAGTGTCAGCATGGTACTTTTTAATTTATTTATCTACTTAGGTATTTGTTTTTATTAATTCCTGCTGTAAAGTTTCAGAATAGTAGGTCACAAATATAATATCAATATATAATTTTAAATCTGCATACAATGTGTATAACACTAGAGTAGTAATACAACTAAACTCCCCTTTTCCCTCAAACATATACTCACAATTCTCTCAGCAGCCAAACAGTGAATTGGGCATGAAGTAATTAAGTCATGAATCACTTGCAACTGATTTATATTGTATCAAACTATTTGCTTATTCAGTGTTGTACATTCTCTGACCAATTGGGCATTTAGGACAGAGATTTTCTTAACATTTGTACTTTTAGCTAGAAAAGCCAGAGATTGGACTTGGGTACTTGTGATTCTGATGCTTTACCATGGAGCTATGGTCTGATCTTGAAGTGAATTGGTTTACTGAGATTGATTTCCCTTCTTTTCTTTGAACTAGATCTACACAAATTGCTCCTGTATCTCCACCAAGAATGGACAATCTTCAGCAAAGACTGGATCTTGCTCTGTTAGATGTGCCCACCTGTTGTTGCCTGTTATATTCATCATCTCAATTTCTGCACTGATTGCCTGCCTATCTCACAACCCTCTCTACATGATGGTGTTACGGTAAGAAGGGGCTAAGGCCTTAGTAGCAAGGATAGGCTGCTGCGGTTTCGCAGGGGTTCAGGCAAACCCATAGCAAAGATTCTGCACGGTTTGGTGAACCGCCAAATCCCACTCCTGGCTGGCCCTGCCCACCCTGCCCCCCCTCCCCCCC